>OX381627.1:17500-25000 GCA_947459985.1 Diloba caeruleocephala | reverse complement strand
CCTATCGGTTCAAAATGTTTCTCCATATCACCAACCAACGAAGTCAACCTGTCAAGCATGTCAAAATTTAGCACTTTTAGGTCTCCTTTTAAATTTCTGGCTTCGTTTAGGGCCATTTTGGCCTTCTTACTGTAATGCATAGCTTCCTGGAGCCAAGACGAGCACTTTTGACCCCCACTTAAGCTTCCCCTGCTTGCAGGGTACTTTGGCGATGGTTTCAAAGTGGGATTACTCATGGTGATATAATGAAGGGGAGATACGCAAGTCACAAAATCTCAAGATATATAATTAGATAATCTAGTCGTTTAAATAAACTAATATTAACATTAAAATTGTAAAATAAATGTAAAGTGTATACCTAGCCTAAATTAATCTAAATTTTATTGCAATAATGCAAGTCAGCGCCAATCAGTCGATGTAAACGGTTTAAAGGGAGAAAATTCCCTTTTTGTACAAACAGAACGAAATCCGTTTAGCACGTGGTTGCCAAAATCTATGTATTCAGTGCTCGCTGAGGTCCCATAGACAGACCCCAAAAAGAAAATCAAAAAAAGAAGAGAAAGAAGAAAAAGAAGACAGAAGAAGATAAAAGGAGAAGAGACAGAAGAATGCCTGTGGTCCCCGGAGGGAGCCTGCAGCACGCCAGGAATGCCCGAAAAAATCCCGAGTCGCTACCCCCAGTCGTTCCCGAGATACCGCAAGTGCACGCCTTCGGGTTTTAATCCGGGTTATGCGCGGACTATCTTAAATTGCCGATATCTCGGTCCCCACTGGTCGGAGAGAATCGGTTTTCGTTTCCCCTGGCTGTCCCTGACGCCCTGCGTACGATAGCACCACCGGGGGCCACAGAAATTTATAGGGTCCCAATCCGGGTTTTGACAGCGTGGGCATGTGCTCTAAACCCCAACGAACACAACACAAAAAATTCCAAATAAATATCTTAATACTATGGTAAGTTATAGGCGTTTGAATATTTTCAAAATTGCGCCACAAACGTCAAATTCAGTCTTAAACTTAATATAACTCTGGCCCCAGGGGTCGCAGAAACGCGGTTTTTGGGTTTAGGGTGAGTGGAATTTCACGTTCGACACGAATCTGGTGAGATCCGTGCACCAATATGTGTCAACCCAAATCTGGTCAAGAACCCAGTATTGATATTCTACAACGATATCTTAGTATAATAAAGAAAACCGCAATTCTCTACGAGCGCTGGTTCCAGAGATACTTGTATTTGTATATTTCAAAGATGGCGTCCGCGCCACTCTAAATATGTCAAATGAAGTCTAAATTCTACAAATTTAGACCTAATGCCGTCGTGTTTGGTATCTGGAGATAGGGAAAAATGTCCCCAATCCAAATCCGGTCTCCAAATAATTTTATGATTAATATTTTTTAATTAATTCAAGAAAAACACAAAATTATATTGAAACCCTTGCTACTTCTAAAATATAAGCGCTAAAATTACACTAAAAATACCTAAATTTTCTACAAATTTCTCTCTTTAATACAAAATTATAATAAACAATTTACTATAACCAAATAAGTAAAATTTTGAGGAAAAACAGTTAGAGCTTAAATTTTTTGATATTTTTAACTTTATTTTGTAAAATATTAATCCTAAAATTCTAAATCTTGTCTTGGGCTGTTCCCCTGGCCAGCGCGCAGCAAACGGTTCGGCTGGAAAGTCTTGTTGTAGATCTTGTTTTAAAGATATCGGTGCTCAAAGTTTTTTGCACTTAATAATTTATTAAAAACAAACTATAAAAGTTAAAATTGTTTTGATCAGTTGAAGTTATTAGTGGTATTAGCCTTTACCTCCAGAAAATTTTTCAGCTCAATCGGTGTCAAAAAGTTGCCATGCGGTCTTGAAAAATTTTTTGATTTTCTGTTTTCCTACTTCGGCGTTTTGTGATGGCGATTTTCTGCTTGTGCAGGGAGGTGGGCACCACCCGTCCCCACACGTCGGCAATTTTTTCGTCCAAAAATATGCACAACACACACTTTTATTCAGGAAAAACTGAAACTTTTGTGCAACTTAACCTAAAAACTTTAGGTTTTTCACTTTTCCTACTCCGCTGTCACTTTGAAAGTTCACAAATAATATGTCGCCTTAAGCGCCTCACTAACGCGCAACTTTTGACGTATGTCATGTGACCGTAACACGTAAAAAACCCACAAAAATGAATTTTTAAAATTGGAGCAATGCAAAAAAGCTGCTTACACGGCAAGGGCTGAGCTCAGACTGGGTTAGGTTAGGTTAGGTTAGGTTAGGTTAGGTTAGGTTAGGTTAGGTTAGGTTAGGTTAGGTTAGGTTAGGTTAGGTTAGGTTAGGTTAGGTTAGGTTAGGTTAGGTTAGGTTAGGTTAGGTTAGGTTAGGTTAGGTTAGGTTAGGTTAGGTTAGGTTAGGTTAGGTTTTTTTTTTTTTTTTTTTTTTTTTTTTTTTTTTTTTTTTTTTTTTTTTATATCCTACGACCTCCAACATGATCGGAGCCTGTTTTAGCTGCTATCCTTTCATACCAGTTCTCGCTTTTATGCCTCTCGTACTTTCATTCTTCATACTATTCTTTCTGTCATTCGTCATCTTCTGTATCGCTGTGGGTGGGTTTCCCACCTAACTAGTATCTATAAGACAGGTAGAGGTGGTTTTCCTTTATTTAAATAAGGGTTGCGAACAGGGCTGTTGTCTTTTTAATTATACATATTTTTCTTGTTTGTTATACAATTAAAATTTTACAACTTTTTATTATACAATTAGAATCTTAGTCTATTCCTTAATTATACTTATTTACTAATTACATTTGTGTATGATTTCACACATATATACTAAGTTATACATGGAATCATACTTTTACTTAGTCTACCTTATTCCTATTGTTTACTCTTATTACTATTTTCCTACAGAACTCTAAAAATATTATACAGTCTCTACTTTTAACAATTGTTGGTAATTTTTCCAGGGTTAGTTTGGTATCCAACATCTGTTCCAAATTAAATCTCTCTCTGGTGAAAACAGGGCATTCCAGGATCAAGTGCTCAACCGTTTCGTTAGCCTCAGGGTCGCAGAGGCAAGATGGACTCTCCTTGCACCTGAAACGACTCAAGTACGAGGAGAACCCGCCGTGCCCCGTAAGTATTTGCGTTATCTGACCGTCCATTTTTATCTTCCTAACGATTTTATGTGCCGTCACTGCATCGGGGAAAAATAATTTTGTTCCGGAAGCCGTTTCCTCCGATCTATACCTTCTGTCCCATTCATCAATCGTCCCCCTCCGAATACTACGCTTGATGAACGAGACAGGGCACCGATCGTAATCCGGCTTCTTTTTGGATTTTAGGGCCGCCTCCTTCGCAAGCTCATCAGCTCTCTCATTCCCTGCCAGTCCCGCGTGTGCCTTGATCCAAAACAGGGATACAACCTTGTTTTGGAGTGTGCAACATTTTATGTTGCACCTGGCTTTGACTGCCAAGGGATGAGATGAACTGGAGTTTGTCACGGTCTCAAGTGCTGCTCTAGAGTCGCTGTAAAGTCCGAACGAGTCTTCGTCGCGCGTCAGTGCGACCTCCGTTGCCTTACACAGGGCCAGTAGTTCCGCCTGGTAAACGGTGCAATATGACGATAGAGCAAGTTTGAGGGCTTTGATCTCTGCAGCACCATTCCAAACGGATAGCGCCGCCCCGACCCTGCCCTCAATCTTGCTCCCGTCAGTGAAAATGCGCACAGCATAATCGCTGTGGCGAGAATATTGATCCTCGTCTACCAGGTTTTTGAACTCCAGCCCCATGTGTTCCGCAGGGTGTGGGGCTTCTATCTTCGGTGTCATCTTCTCAACCTCTCTGTCGGTCAGCTCACGTCTAGGTACTCCCTTCTTAGCCTCGTATAACGAGGCTGCCTCACGGACTCGGAGGTCTAGAGGGAGTGTCCCCGTGAGCAAGAGTGCTGAGTTGAGTGACACCGTCCGATATGCCTTACACATTTTCTGCGCGAAACCCCTCTGGACCGTGCAAAGCTGCTTGCGAACTCCCAGTTTCACTGCCGCCGGGGCCCATGCAGCCGCAGCGTACAATATCACCGGCTCCACCGCCGCGGTGTATATTGTACGGATAATCTCGGGGCTGAGACCCCAACTTACGCGGGCCGCTCTAGTAAGTTGTTTATAGATCCCTATCGCTTTTTTACAGACCTCGGAGACGTGGGCGTTAAAGGTTAACTTATTGTCGATGGTGAGTCCAAGGATCTTGATCTCCGGGGACATTCCAATGCTGACCCCTCCCATGCTCAGGCGCGGCGTGTCGAACTTAAGTTTTCTGGTCATAACCATACCACAGGTTTTGTGTGGTGCAAACTTCAACTTATTTTCGGCACCCCACG
Source organism: Diloba caeruleocephala (assembly GCA_947459985.1). Taxonomy (NCBI): domain Eukaryota; kingdom Metazoa; phylum Arthropoda; class Insecta; order Lepidoptera; family Noctuidae; genus Diloba; species Diloba caeruleocephala. The sequence goes on along the minus strand of OX381627.1, from coordinate 20,631 downwards.
CCCGAACATATTCGAGGACTGCATTCGCCTGTCCCTCAATCTCCCCGGCCCCTCCACCGTCAAAAAGCAACACCACGTCGTCAGCGAATGCCTGGCAGTAGACCCCCCTTTCCTCCATCTGCTTAAGGAGTGGGTCCAGCAACAAGTTCCATAGGATTGGTCCTCCTATGGAACCTTGGACGCATCCCTTTTCCGTGCTCCTTTTGTGTGCCGCTCCCGCGTATCTAACCTCCACCACTCTGTCGCTGAGATAGTTGCCGATGACCCGCCTCAAGTTTACAGGACACTTTTCCTCAGCCAGTCTGGTCTTTATCACTGGCCACCAAGCACTGTCGAAAGCGCCCTCGATGTCCAGAGAAACCAGCGTCACCAGCTTCTTCTCGTCTAGTTTTTCACGGATGCGTGTTATGAGCGCAACGAGGGCGTCTTCCGTACTCTTTTGTGGCATAAATCCATACTGGCGAGTACTAATTCGAGGTAGCACATAGAACTTGAGGCGGCTCACCAGCATCTTCTCGTATATCTTCCCTAGTACGGGCAAAAGCCCGATAGGTCGATACGACTTTGGCGTGGTGTAGGTGTCCTTACCTGGCTTTCTCAACACGACCACTGTTGCCTCCTTCCAGGACTTCGGGAAGCAGCCGTGTGTCGTACATTTATTCAGGAGAGCCAGGAAGTACTTCGGGTCCACGCTGATGGCATGCGAGCATATGTCGGCCGTAAAGCCGTCAGCTCCAGGAGCTTTTTTGGGGTTGAAGGACCTAACCGCAGCCTCCAGCTCCTCAATTTTAAACGGAGGGTCATGGTCATCATGATCACCCTCGTTTACTGTCTCCGCTAAGGCTCTTGTTTGCAGATGTTGTTTGCTGTCTTCGTCCTTCAGGTCCCTCGGGTAAAAAGTTTTCGCCAGGAATCGAGCGGAGCCCTCCGCATCCAATATTACGTCCCCCTCCATCAATGGAACATCCTCTTCCCTCCGTTTGACCCTACTGATCACCCTGTAAATACCCTCCCACACCCCTTCCCTATCCTGCTTTCCGCAAAAATCCCTCCAGCTTTGCTCTGCTGCCTCTTTGACTGCTAGCTCATATCTCTCCTTTTCTTTCAGGTACAGGTTTACAACCATCCCTCTGCGAATCGGCGCCGCACTGCGGATCCTGCGTTTCCGGGTCGTCACCTGCCTTTTCATCTTAGCCAAACCCTCGGACCACCACGGTATGGTAAGTGTTTCTGTGTGTTTTTTGTTTGGTATTGTGTGCATGCATGTATCTGTTATGGCTTTAGTGTATGTGTCAATTGTATAGTCTATTTGTGCTTTGTTTTTTATTTCTGTAATGCTGTGTGTAGTGAGTTTAGTTTCGTGCATAATTTGGGCCAATTTCTCATGAAAGAGGCCCCAATTTGCTTTTTGTGTGTTGTATTTGCGTGTTGTTCTTTGTATTTTTGTGCCTTGTGACTTTTCTAGTGATATACCAAACATTATACCGTTGTGGTCCGAGCTTGTGAGGCCTTCGACTACTTGCCAGCCGTCCACGAATCCAAGCATATCCGCAGTGCACGCCGTTACATCGACATGGCTGCAAAACCTTCTTCCACCTCTGATGGTGTCGAAGGTAGGTACCTCTCCTAGGTTTAAGATATTCATGTCGCTCTCAGCCAGAGCTCCGCACATTGCCTCGCCTCTTTTATCCTCACTTGGGCTGCCCCACCAGGTACTTTTAGCATTGGCATCCCCCCCTACGATTAGCCATTTTGGTCCGGTTTTGAGCACAATCTTCTTTAGATGCTCCAGGTATGGCTCTATGGGCTGATCCGGCTCAAAGTAGTAGGAGACCAGGGTGACCGTCCATGCTCTGGTTTGGACTCCCACCACGACGATGTTATCCGTGGTGAGTTGTGGGTACTGTATGACGTTGAGGTCATCGTCGAAAACGGCGATGACCGCTTTTACAGTCCCATTTCCTGTCCCAGAGCTCTGGAACATTTTGACACCCCGGTAACTCCTAACACTCCGCATCCCGCCAACATAGGGTTCCTGGAGCAGAGCTATGGCAATTTTGCGCTTTCTGGCTTCAATGAGCAATTCGTTTGTAGCCAGCTGGCTACGCTGCAGGTTTGCCTGTGCTATTATGTACTGGTGGGTTTTCCGTGGGACCACCTTAGCAATATGCTACGGAGGCCCTAGCCAACGCATCCCACCTTCTCCTAACTGGGCACTCGCCGCTGAAGGCGTTGTGACCCGACTGCTGTATACCTGCTCTTATGCAGTTTTTGCACGCTGGTACAGTGCCCACCAGTCTGTCTGGGCACTCCGCTCTTAGGTGGAGACCCCCACAGTGGCTACACAGGTCAGCGGGTTCCTTGCAGAACCGCTTGCTATGTCCGTACCCTAAGCATCTGGTACACTGCACCAGCGGCGATTGGTCCTCCACCGTTACCCTTTGGAGGTCGATCCTCAGTTTTCTCTCATTCAACGCCCTCTTCCATATCGTGGGCGTGACACTGAGGATTATGTGACAATTGTGAGGATTCCTCGCATTTCTTCTATATTTAATGTGTATGGACGATAAGTCCTCACCGTCGAGGCTGCCAAACACCTCCCGGTTCTGGTTTCTGAGGGCTCTGATTACTTCAGCATCATCATGTACTTTGAGTACATCCCTCAGAATCAGCAGCGGGTTCCTGTTTTTGACCTCCTCGACGACAAGGCCCTCCTCCGCAGCTTCCAGTCTGTCTCTAATTTTCCTCCTCTCCTGTTCCGTCCTACAGCTCATAACGATCTTTCTGTCTTTAGCCTTTCTCACTCTCTCTACCTTCACCCACCCATCCTTCGCGTCTACTGCTCTTCTAACTCTTTCCAAAACTTCCTCCCCGGTTTCGTCCTCACACCTCGAGGAGACCACCATGGAGTGCAGAGGCACCTGTTCCGGATTTCTGTCCCTATTATGGCATTCCGCCACCACATCCGTACATGCTGGTCTCTCTTGGATCGCTCTTTGAGCCTCAACTGCCTCCTTCAGCTCCTCCATTTTCCTTCCATTCTCTAGGAGCAGTTTTGTGTTTTCTTCTAGTCTTGCCAATATTTGGTCTTCGTCTTTTTCTTTCGGTGTGGTTGTTTGGGTACATTTTTC
>OX381627.1:5000-12500 GCA_947459985.1 Diloba caeruleocephala | reverse complement strand
CCTGCGCTGGTGTTGGTGCTGGTGCTGGTTTTGGTGACAGTACTGAGGCTGGTGATAGTGCGGGTGCAGGTGCTGGTGCTGGTACTTGTGCTGGAGTTGGTGCTGGTGTTGGTGCTGTGATTGGTGTTGGTGCTAGATTCGCCTTGCTGAGTCCTGGTGCTAGTAATTGTGGTATACCTGCAGCTATTAAACGTATCTCACCACAGGCGTGTCTGATGGTATGTTTACTGAACGCCGTTACACTCTTTGCTTTGTCTATTTCAATTAAGATTTGATGTGCCAGTTTGTCCAAGGCCTCACCGCAGGTGGTGAAGTCCTTTACGTCTGCGTTTTTAGCATGCAAGACTAAGGGAGGAGGGAGCGGCATGTTTGTTCAGGGATAGAATTGATTGGGGGAAGGAATTTAAAAGGAATAGTCAGAAACGAAAACTAAAATAAAAATTTGAAGGGGAGGGGTGGATGTATCAAAAAAAGGGGGGGAGTATGGTTGATTAATAGAGACGAGTTAAAATCGGTAGAAAAAAAAAAAGGGGGGGGCTGCTACCTAAATAAAGGGGGGGGGGGGTAAAGATGTGAGTGGGTATTGAATACTATGTTGTTGCACAAAGAATTAAAATTGTGGTGCAGGCGTACTGGGAGATATTTCAATTATGGGTAAGTCCGTTTCTCCCCGAAAAACACGTAAACTTACCCCGAATTTTTTGAAAACAAATGTTGAGGGGAGTTGACTAGGTGGGTTAGATGGGCAACCCTGGGAAGTTTATACGTGGTGCTTTCACCTTTTCACTATCACTCCCGGTTGCATAGTTATTTAGGTATCAAAGTTTAAAGTAAAAAATGGGCTGTTTCTTCGCGTCAGATGGACTTGAATCTATAGGACTAAAAGTATAGGAAGAGTGGAAAGCACACTAACTATGGGAGTAAATATAAACGTTTTGATCATAAGGTGAAAAGAGGGGCGATACGGGATTCTAAAAATAGATTGCTGCGCAGTTGTTGTTTTTCTTGTTTTTTGGTGATGTTATTGCGAATTTCCAAAAAATATTGGTGGCAGAGATTTGTTATAACCTTGTTGGAGCTGCCTGAGGCTTTAAAATGGGACTAACGCCACGTCTTGTTGTTATCCTCGCTCCGACAAAGTTATTTTGCAGGCGAAATGGGCGAGATGTGTTTAGTTTATGGATGTAACTTTTGGGACACTGCAGATTTTATAACAAGATTTATACGTGAGATAAAGGATTAGATAGGCTACTGAAAACACTAAGAATTTTAACAAATAAACATAGTTTGAAGTACTTTAACGAAAAGGTGAATTTGGAAAAAGTTTTCACAACCGAAATACTGTTGGTTCTAGGTGGTGGATAGCCGAAATCAGATTAAAAATACACAGAAGGTGGCTTCAGGCCACAGCGGATCCTATGTAGATGTTAGAATAGGTCGCAATAGCCGTGATGAAGATTTCCGACCACACCCTATTTATAAAGGCACTGTACTGACTTGGTTTGTGGTCCTAAAAATCCAAGATTTACACAGGGTATGTAAATTGGTGTAGCACACACTGAAGCACTTAAAAACGATGAGGTCGTGGCGACCAATCGCACTACGCGCTCACATAAGCAAATTTTTTACGGTTATTTGATCACTGTTGCCACAATTATAAAACGATTTAAATTAATTTTATGTCACTGCATAGAAGACGCAGAGACGCTTCTTTTGACATATGACACGATATTATTCGCGATAAAAAACCTTCCGATATGATTTTTGAGTACGGAGCGAATAAAAAACGATGCGCTCTCGCTGGTAGCGTTTGCGGGACTTCTGGTTAGGTTAGGTTAGGTTAGGTTAGGTTAGGTTAGGTTAGGTTAGGTTAGGTTAGGTTAGGTTAGGTTAGGTTAGGTTAGGTTAGGTTAGGTTAGGTTAGGTTAGGTTAGGTTAGGTTAGGTTAGGTTAGGTTAGGTTAGGTTAGGTTAGGTTAGGTTAGGTTAGGTTAGGTTAGGTTAGGTTAGGTTAGGTTAGGTTAGGTTAGGTTAGGTTAGGTTAGGTTAGGTTAGGTTAGGTTAGGTTAGGTTAGGTTAGGTTAGGTTAGGTTAGGTTAGGTTAGGTTAGGTTAGGTTAGGTTAGGTTAGGTTAGGTTAGGTTAGGTTAGGTTAGGTTAGGTTAGGTTAGGTTAGGTTAGGTTAGGTTAGGTTAGGTTAGGTTAGGTTAGGTTAGGTTAGGTTAGGTTAGGTTAGGTTAGGTTAGGTTAGGTTAGGTTAGGTTAGGTTAGGTTAGGTTAGGTTAGGTTAGGTTAGGTTAGGTTAGGTTAGGTTAGGTTAGGTTAGGTTAGGTTAGGTTAGGTTAGGTTAGGTTAGGTTAGGTTAGGTTAGGTTAGGTTAGGTTAGGTTAGGTTAGGTTAGGTTAGGTTAGGTTAGGTTAGGTTAGGTTAGGTTAGGTTAGGTTAGGTTAGGTTAGGTTAGGTTAGGTTAGGTTAGGTTAGGTTAGGTTAGGTTAGGTTAGGTTAGGTTAGGTTAGGTTAGGTTAGGTTAGGTTAGGTTAGGTTAGGTTAGGTTAGGTTAGGTTAGGTTAGGTTAGGTTAGGTTAGGTTAGGTTAGGTTAGGTTAGGTTAGGTTAGGTTAGGTTAGGTTAGGTTAGGTTAGGTTAGGTTAGGTTAGGTTAGGTTAGGTTAGGTTAGGTTAGGTTAGGTTAGGTTAGGTTAGGTTAGGTTAGGTTAGGTTAGGTTAGGTTAGGTTAGGTTAGGTTAGGTTAGGTTAGGTTAGGTTAGGTTAGGTTAGGTTAGGTTAGGTTAGGTTAGGTTAGGTTAGGTTAGGTTAGGTTAGGTTAGGTTAGGTTAGGTTAGGTTAGGTTAGGTTAGGTTAGGTTAGGTTAGGTTAGGTTAGGTTAGGTTAGGTTAGGTTAGGTTAGGTTAGGTTAGGTTAGGTTAGGTTAGGTTAGGTTAGGTTAGGTTAGGTTAGGTTAGGTTAGGTTAGGTTAGGTTAGGTTAGGTTAGGTTAGGTTAGGTTAGGTTAGGTTAGGTTAGGTTAGGTTAGGTTAGGTTAGGTTAGGTTAGGTTAGGTTAGGTTAGGTTAGGTTAGGTTAGGTTAGGTTAGGTTAGGTTAGGTTAGGTTAGGTTAGGTTAGGTTAGGTTAGGTTAGGTTAGGTTAGGTTAGGTTAGGTTAGGTTAGGTTAGGTTAGGTTAGGTTAGGTTAGGTTAGGTTAGGTTAGGTTAGGTTAGGTTAGGTTAGGTTAGGTTAGGTTAGGTTAGGTTAGGTTAGGTTAGGTTAGGTTAGGTTAGGTTAGGTTAGGTTAGGTTAGGTTAGGTTAGGTTAGGTTAGGTTAGGTTAGGTTAGGTTAGGTTAGGTTAGGTTAGGTTAGGTTAGGTTAGGTTAGGTTAGGTTAGGTTAGGTTAGGTTAGGTTAGGTTAGGTTAGGTTAGGTTAGGTTAGGTTAGGTTAGGTTAGGTTAGGTTAGGTTAGGTTAGGTTAGGTTAGGTTAGGTTAGGTTAGGTTAGGTTAGGTTAGGTTAGGTTAGGTTAGGTTAGGTTAGGTTAGGTTAGGTTAGGTTAGGTTAGGTTAGGTTAGGTTAGGTTAGGTTAGGTTAGGTTAGGTTAGGTTAGGTTAGGTTAGGTTAGGTTAGGTTAGGTTAGGTTAGGTTAGGTTAGGTTAGGTTAGGTTAGGTTAGGTTAGGTTAGGTTAGGTTAGGTTAGGTTAGGTTAGGTTAGGTTAGGTTAGGTTAGGTTAGGTTAGGTTAGGTTAGGTTAGGTTAGGTTAGGTTAGGTTAGGTTAGGTTAGGTTAGGTTAGGTTAGGTTAGGTTAGGTTAGGTTAGGTTAGGTTAGGTTAGGTTAGGTTAGGTTAGGTTAGGTTAGGTTAGGTTAGGTTAGGTTAGGTTAGGTTAGGTTAGGTTAGGTTAGGTTAGGTTAGGTTAGGTTAGGTTAGGTTAGGTTAGGTTAGGTTAGGTTAGGTTAGGTTAGGTTAGGTTAGGTTAGGTTAGGTTAGGTTAGGTTAGGTTAGGTTAGGTTAGGTTAGGTTAGGTTAGGTTAGGTTAGGTTAGGTTAGGTTAGGTTAGGTTAGGTTAGGTTAGGTTAGGTTAGGTTAGGTTAGGTTAGGTTAGGTTAGGTTAGGTTAGGTTAGGTTAGGTTAGGTTAGGTTAGGTTAGGTTAGGTTAGGTTAGGTTAGGTTAGGTTAGGTTAGGTTAGGTTAGGTTAGGTTAGGTTAGGTTAGGTTAGGTTAGGTTAGGTTAGGTTAGGTTAGGTTAGGTTAGGTTAGGTTAGGTTAGGTTAGGTTAGGTTAGGTTAGGTTAGGTTAGGTTAGGTTAGGTTAGGTTAGGTTAGGTTAGGTTAGGTTAGGTTAGGTTAGGTTAGGTTAGGTTAGGTTAGGTTAGGTTAGGTTAGGTTAGGTTAGGTTAGGTTAGGTTAGGTTAGGTTAGGTTAGGTTAGGTTAGGTTAGGTTAGGTTAGGTTAGGTTAGGTTAGGTTAGGTTAGGTTAGGTTAGGTTAGGTTAGGTTAGGTTAGGTTAGGTTAGGTTAGGTTAGGTTAGGTTAGGTTAGGTTAGGTTAGGTTAGGTTAGGTTAGGTTAGGTTAGGTTAGGTTAGGTTAGGTTAGGTTAGGTTAGGTTAGGTTAGGTTAGGTTAGGTTAGGTTAGGTTAGGTTAGGTTAGGTTAGGTTAGGTTAGGTTAGGTTAGGTTAGGTTAGGTTAGGTTAGGTTAGGTTAGGTTAGGTTAGGTTAGGTTAGGTTAGGTTAGGTTAGGTTAGGTTAGGTTAGGTTAGGTTAGGTTAGGTTAGGTTAGGTTAGGTTAGGTTAGGTTAGGTTAGGTTAGGTTAGGTTAGGTTAGGTTAGGTTAGGTTAGGTTAGGTTAGGTTAGGTTAGGTTAGGTTAGGTTAGGTTAGGTTAGGTTAGGTTAGGTTAGGTTAGGTTAGGTTAGGTTAGGTTAGGTTAGGTTAGGTTAGGTTAGGTTAGGTTAGGTTAGGTTAGGTTAGGTTAGGTTAGGTTAGGTTAGGTTAGGTTAGGTTAGGTTAGGTTAGGTTAGGTTAGGTTAGGTTAGGTTAGGTTAGGTTAGGTTAGGTTAGGTTAGGTTAGGTTAGGTTAGGTTAGGTTAGGTTAGGTTAGGTTAGGTTAGGTTAGGTTAGGTTAGGTTAGGTTAGGTTAGGTTAGGTTAGGTTAGTGTTAGGTTAGGTTAGGTTAGGTTAGGTTAGGTTAGGTTAGGTTAGGTTAGGTTAGGTTAGGTTAGGTTAGGTTAGGTTAGGTTAGGTTAGGTTAGGTTAGGTAGGTTAGGTTAGGTTAGGTTAGGTTAGGTTAGGTTAGGTTAGGTTAGGTTAGGTTAGGTTAGGTTAGGTTAGGTTAGGTTAGGTTAGGTTAGGTTAGGTTAGGTTAGGTTAGGTTAGGTTAGGTTAGGTTAGTGGTTAGGTTAGGTTAGGTTAGGTTAGGTTAGGTTAGGTTAGGTTAGGTTAGGTTAGGTTAGGTTAGGTTAGGTTAGGTTAGGTTAGGTTAGGTTAGTTAGGTTAGGTTAGGTTAGGTTAGGTTAGGTTAGGTTAGGTTAGGTTAGGTTAGGTTAGGTTAGGTTAGGTTAGGTTAGGTTAGGTTAGGTTAGGTTAGGTTAGGTTAGGTTAGGTTAGGTTAGGTTAGGTTAGGTTAGGTTAGGTTAGGTTAGGTTAGGTTAGGTTAGGTTAGGTTAGGTTAGGTTAGGTTAGGTTAGGTTAGGTTAGGTTAGGTTAGGTTAGGTTAGGTTAGGTTAGGTTAGGTTAGGTTAGGTTAGGTTAGGTTAGGTTAGGTTAGGTTAGGTTAGGTTAGGTTAGGTTAGGTTAGGTTAGGTTAGGTTAGGTTAGGTTAGGTTAGGTTAGGTTAGGTTAGGTTAGGTTAGGTTAGGTTAGGTTAGGTTAGGTTAGGTTAGGTTAGGTTAGGTTAGGTTAGGTTAGGTTAGGTTAGGTTAGGTTAGGTTAGGTTAGGTTAGGTTAGGTTAGGTTAGGTTAGGTTAGGTTAGGTTAGGTTAGGTTAGGTTAGGTTAGGTTAGGTTAGGTTAGGTTAGGTTAGGTTAGGTTAGGTTAGGTTAGGTTAGGTTAGGTTAGGTAGGTTAGGTTAGGTTAGGTTAGGTTAGGTTAGGTTAGGTTAGGTTAGGTTAGGTTAGGTTAGGTTAGGTTAGGTTAGGTTAGGTTAGGTTAGGTTAGGTTAGGTTAGGTTAGGTTAGGTTAGGTTAGGTTAGGTTAGGTTAGGTTAGGTTAGGTTAGGTTAGGTTAGGTTAGGTTAGGTTAGGTTAGGTTAGGTTAGGTTAGGTTAGTTAGGTTAGGTTAGGTTAGGTTAGGTTAGGTTAGGTTAGGTTAGGTTAGGTTAGGTTAGGTTAGGTTAGGTTAGGTTAGGTTAGGTTAGGTTAGGTTAGGTTAGGTTAGGTTAGGTTAGGTTAGGTTAGGTTAGGTTAGGTTAGGTTAGGTTAGGTTAGGTTAGGTTAGGTTAGGTTAGGTTAGGTTAGGTTAGGTTAGGTTAGGTTAGGTTAGGTTAGGTTAGGTTAGGTTAGGTTAGGTTAGGTTAGGTTAGGTTAGTTAGGTTAGGTTAGGTTAGGTTAGGTTAGGTTAGGTTAGGTTAGGTTAGGTAGGTTAGGTTAGGTTAGGTTAGGTTAGGTTAGGTTAGGTTAGGTTAGGTTAGGTTAGGTTAGGTTAGGTTAGGTTAGGTTAGGTTAGGTTAGGTTAGGTTAGGTTAGGTTAGGTTAGGTTAGGTTAGGTTAGGTTAGGTTAGGTTAGGTTAGGTTAGTTAGGTTAGGTTAGGTTAGGTTAGTTAGGTTAGGTTAGGTTAGGTTAGGTTAGGTTAGGTTAGGTTAGGTTAGGTTAGTTAGTTAGGTTAGGTTAGGTTAGTTAGGTTAGGTTAGGTTAGGTTAGGTTAGGTTAGGTTAGGTTAGGTTAGGTTAGGTTAGGTTAGGTTAGGTTAGGTTAGGTTAGGTTAGGTTAGGTTAGGTTAGGTTAGGTTAGGTTAGGTTAGGTTAGGTTAGGTTAGGTTAGGTTAGGTTAGGTTAGGTTAGGTTAGGTTAGGTTAGGTTAGGTTAGGTTAGGTTAGGTTAGGTTAGGTTAGTTAGGTTAGGTTAGGTTAGGTTAGTTAGGTTAGGTTAGGTTAGGTTAGGTTAGGTTAGGTTAGGTTAGGTTAGGTTAGGTTAGGTAGGTTAGGTTAGGTTAGGTTAGGTTAGGTTAGGTTAGGTTAGGTTAGGTTAGGTTAGGTTAGGTTAGGTTAGGTTAGGTTAGGTTAGGTTAGGTTAGGTTAGGTTAGGTTAGGTTAGGTTAGGTTAGGTTAGGTTAGGTTAGGTTAGGTTAGGTTAGGTTAGGTTAGGTTAGGTTAGGTTAGGTTAGGTTAGGTTAGTTAGGTTAGGTTAGGTTAGGTTAGGTTAGGTTAGGTTAGGTTAGTTAGGTTAGGTTAGGTTAGGTTAGGTTAGGTTAGGTTAGGTTAGGTTAGGTTAGGTTAGGTTAGGTTAGGTTAGGTTAGGTTAGGTTAGGTTAGGTTAGGTTAGGTTAGGTTAGGTTAGGTTAGGTTAGGTTAGGTTAGGTTA
>OX381626.1:20239602-20243897 GCA_947459985.1 Diloba caeruleocephala | reverse complement strand
TCGCCCTTTAAAACGAGGTATCACACATAATTTTCAGATCCGTATTTCCTAAAACTTTTTCACATATTCACATTTTTCCAAAACTCCCCCTTCCTCAGGGCCCGGCGGCTCAAAAACTAGATTCAAGACCCCCTCTTTTTTAACCCTCAATAGATGCTCCATCTTCTAAAGGATGGAGACACCAATTTTTAGCCATATCTATTAATAACTTTTTAACAGATTGCATTTTTAGTGAAATAGGGCCCCAAACGCCATCACCGCGTAACGTGGTAACCCTCATAACTCCGAAACGGTGCGTCGCAGATGAATTTCAAGCAAATTTTCGTTCAGTTTGATCTGAAGCTCTTATTGGGTCTACGCATCCAACCATACTAAAAGCGTCTCCAAATTCGAAGGTTTTTGCACTTCGAGGGAAATAACTTTTTCCCTCGAAGTGCCAACCTAAAATACATCATGAATTCCCTTAATATAGAAGGAGGGGCTCCTCCCCCCCCCACTGCCCCCTCTCTCCCCTGCACCGTCTCGAAGATATTCGACATCGAATCTCTCGCAAATGTCATCAATAGACTTTCCACATTTGTATCGGAAACTGTTTACGATGGCCGAAGCGTCACCGCCGCTAATAAGAAACTAATCGTCGCTGCAGCCGAGGAAATCAAGCGCGCTGTTGAAATACTCCCCAAAATCATCGAGACCGAACATGGTCCTAAATCCTCACAGCAAACATCAGTCGACTTAAGGAACGACATCATCAGCGCCGTCAGACAGGAGCTGGCCACTTTCAAGAGACATACGAACACCGCCACCACCATCAACCAGCAGCAACAGGGGCAACACCCCCTGTCCTACGCACATGCTACGCGCATGCCCTCGACACCACCATCACCATCACCACTGACTACGCCTCCGGTCACCAAGCCGGCACTTATCATCGCCTCAAAAAAGGAAGGCTCCTCATCGGCGGACACACTGTCTTCTTGGAGGTCATCCGTGACCTTCAAGGACACCAACTTCACCCCGGCCGGCGTACAGTTTGTCTCCAACAACAAACTTCGCGTCGAATTCGACAATAACGAACACCTGCAAGCCACCCTGAAAAAGATCGGTGAGTCCAACCCATACATCTCCGCAGAAGTCTCCAAGAAACTCAAACCAATGTTTATAATCAAGGGAGTGAATTCTGATATCTCACCGGACGAACTTAAATCACTTATAATAAACCAAAACGACTCCATACAAAATGCTATTAACGACCCGAACGACTTAATTTTTAAATTTAAACGCCCCAACAAGAACGAAAAACTGTATAACGCAGTATTCATGACTGCGCCATATCTATGGCGCATAATTCTAAAATCTGAAAAACTCAACATCGACCACCAGCGCGTACATTTTGAAGAATTCACTCCCTTATTACAATGCTACAAATGTCTCAGTTATGGACACACCCGCAAATTCTGCAAAAACAATGACACTCACTGCTCCCATTGCTCCGAATCTGGACATGAATACCAAGATTGCCCCGTAAACAAAGACCCCTCCAAAGTCACTTGCCACAACTGCAAAACATTTTATGAAAAGAGCAAAAGGAGCAGTGACAAAATTGATCACAGCGCCACATCCGACTCCTGTCCGAGGAAACAATTCATGATCGTCCGTACTCGCTCTAGGATTGATTATGGACCTTAATTGTTCATCAGATAGCATTCACAATTCTCATCACACACCTCTATCATCATCTCATAATCAAAACACCATCCAAATTAACCTCGGACGAAGCAGGAATGCACTTCATGAATTAGCCATCTTCATCAATGACCACAATCCCGACTTCGCCTTCATCACCGAACCCTACACCAGCAACCAGGACCACATGAAACTTGACAACACTAACTACATCCTTTACCAATTCCCCACTGGACGCCCCACCCACGCTGCCATCGCCATCAGAAAAGACATCTCATCAACACTAGGCATATCCAACTTCTCCAATTCTAACCTTTGTATCGTACAAACTAAAGACCATCTAACCAACCGCAGAATTTACCTCATTTCCGTCTACATCGAACCCCGTAAGGACACTTACAACACTCTCGACTCACTTCAACTATTCCTTCATCATCATCGTAACTCCACCTTCGTTGTCTGCGGCGACTTCAACGGCTGGCACAGCATGTGGGGCTCCAACGCAGACAACCGCAGGGGCAACCTAATCGTCGACTTCGCCACGACCAACGACCTGATCATTTGTAATACCGGAAACGAACCTACATTTAACACCATCACTCACGGATCACCTCGCTCCTCCATCATCGACCTCACCATCATCAGCAACCGCCCATTCATTCACATACAAAACTGGACTGTCGACCCAAACATCACCCCCAGCTCCGATCACAATTCCATCACCTTCCACATATCATTCCATAACATTCACTTCACAAAAAACAAAAAACTCTCAACCTTCAAATACAACACATCACTCATTAACTGGAATAGCATCATTAATAATTTCACTGACATGATCAAGGACAAACTCCCCCACATCGACTGCATCAATGAAGCCGACACTCTCCAAATTGACACCATCGTAAACGACTTTACCAACGCCATCCAATACACTTGCGACCGACTCCTCCCCCGTGCCCGCGGCATACCGAGCAAACCACCATTCTGGAACGAACAACTGCAACTACTCAAACGAAATGTACTCAAAACCCATCACAAACTCGCACGCTACAAACGACGCGGTCTGCCCCTCGATAACCTAATTACCGAGAGAAACGATGCTAGACGAGCATATTCTGACGTCTTCTGCTCCACCTCTACAACACACTTTAAGGAATTTTGCAATCGACAAACGAAAGAAGACGTGTGGTCCGTCACCAACCGAATCATTAAAACCAAACCCCTCTCACACCCCCCCTCCACCCTCCTCCTCAATGACGGCAGTCATACAACCAACAGTCTTGACACTGCCAACGCCCTCATTGACAACTTCTTCCCTCCTGATACTCCTGACTCCACTCCCTCCCAACAATCCATTAGAAGCCTAATCACCACGCCCATCGACACCCCTTCAGAACCCCCCTTCACCTCAACAGAGATCCTTAATGGTCTCAAGCATATGAGCTGCAAAAAGGCACCCGGCGTAGATCACCTTACCGCCGATATCTGCCTCCACTTCGCCAACCAATTTCCCAACTTCCTCACCACACTTTACAATAGATGCCTCGAACTCTTCTTCTTCCCCACTGCGTGGAAACGCGCTCTCATCAAAATCATCCCCAAACCCAGCAAAACCAATTACTCCCTCCTTTCTTCTTTCCGGCCCATAGGCCTAATTAACGTCTTTGGCAAACTGCTAGAGAGACTCATCATCGACCGCCTCAACTCCCACCTCAACTCCCACAACCTCCACAATTCCCGCCAGTTTGGCTTCAAACAGCAGATATCCACTACACACGCCATTTTCACTGCCCTGGACCTTGTCAGATCCAAAAAATCCGCAGGCGAACATGTGATTGCTCTCTCTCTTGACATCAAAGCTGCTTTTGACAATGCTTGGTGGCCTGCTATCTTCAATAGACTCCGTTTCTACAACTGCCCTAGAAATATTTATCAAATTCTCCATAGCTACTTCACTGATAGAACTGTCGAACTAAACTTTTCTGACTGTAACTTAACCAGAAGCATGTCCCGGGGCTGCATACAGGGCTCCGTCTGCGGACCCACCATGTGGAACCTGATCATGGACGAGCTGCTGGACCTTCCTCTCCCCTCTAACTGTCACATCCAAGCCTATGCTGACGATGTTCTTCTCATTCTTCATTCTCCTTCGCTATCCACTCTTGAAAGCACCACCAACACTGCCCTCAGCCAAATTAGCGCCTGGGGCAGCAACGTCAAATTACTCTTCGGGCCTGACAAAACCAAGGTCACTGGATTCACTAATAAAACCTCCCAGCTCAATATCTTCATGGACAACACCAAATTGCCATTCTCCAATGAAATTAAATATCTCGGGATTATTATCGACAATAAACTTAAATTCACCAGTCACGCCATCCAAGTCATTGAAAAATCAAGAAAACTCTTTCATAAACTTCTCCTATTTACTAGACCCACTTGGGGTATACACTCTGATAATATCCGCATAATTTTCGAACAGGTTATCACACCTATTATCACGTACGCAGCTAGCGTCTGGTCCAATGCCCTCCGATATAAGTTTGTCGTCAAAAAACTCCTCTCCCTACAGCGCCTCTTCGCCATTAAAATCACCCATGGCTTCC
>OX381626.1:20004602-20234602 GCA_947459985.1 Diloba caeruleocephala | reverse complement strand
GTCCAGGCGCTAAGCCTGGAAAAACAAAAACCACGTGGCGGCGTGCTCATTGTTCCCGTTGCCTGTGGATGGTGAAAATTTGCCAGGACCAACTTCTTTACAAGTAAGGACAAATTCCGCAATAAAAACAATTTTAATTGTAAAACCCGATTTTTTGGAAGCAATAGAATTTTCAAAATTTGCATCGCTATAACTCCTGAAGAAAGAAAAAATTTCAAATTCTTGGACTGCTAACTTTTGCGCGCTTAACGCCAGAATAAGTGCTGAAAATATTAGATTTTAAAATTTGTTAACTTCGAAATTGTAAATAAAAATGTAAAAAACTTTTTAAATTCTAGAAATACCATATTTAGGATTAAGTATTCTTAATTTTGTATACTGTGGCATATGGCTTAGTGTTTGTCCTTATTTGTAGTATTTTTTTCAAAATTTTTCACCCATTGGTTCCCGAGATATAGAATTTTAACTCATTTTCCGTGATTATTCCTAAATAAATAGCTATTTCAACTTTCTGACGCCGGGATTGGTATTTTATGCCCCTGGCAACATAATTAAGAGCAAAGACGGGTCGGTAAGCTTAAAAATCGACAAAATTAGACAAAACCCGCCATTTTGGTTTTCGGGTTGAAAATTTCAAACGGAAATATCTCGGGACCCCTGGGTCGTAGAGACTTCGGAGTGAAACTCGAGTAAGTGAATTACCAGTGGCCTTCGACTCTATAAGATTTCAGGATTTTTCAGGCCAATTAAATTTTCAGGGCTGAAACCGTTTTCGCACGATAGAGGAAGTCTAGCCAACTTGCTCACCCAAAATCCGGATCTGCTGGGACCTGCGGTTGCGGAGATACAGGCTTTCAAACCTAACCTTTGACAGTTAGGCGGCCATTTTGTTTTGCTTTAAGTCGCCATAACTCTGGAACCGTAGGTCGTATCAGATTGCGGTTTTCGATTCACTGCTCCTGGGGACTTAAAGAAACTATATCTCCAGTTTTGGCCCGTTTGGAGGGGTATATTTTTTGGGGTCCTGAAAACGGTTTCGGCACAAAGGGCGAGCAATACCAAGCCTAAGGAGCCCAAACTCGACCAACCTGCGCCTTTCCGGGGAGGAGATATCGCTCGTCAAAGTACAACTTTGACAGCTGAGCGACCATTTTGTATTTTTTATTTCAGCCATATCTCCCAAACGGAAGGTCGTAGAGAGACGGGGTTTCCTTATAAATAATAGGCGGGTAGCCCCCTTTTAGTTAAGTTAGCTTTCAGGCACTTTCAGTAACCAAATAGTTTTCAGCCTGAAAGTGGTTTCAGTGTGACGGTCTCGTCGGGCCCTTTGTAGGAACCCCAAGCACGAAGGCATTCGGCCAGGAGGCGCCTGAGATATAGCGGTTCAACCATCCACCGGCGGCCATCTTGGATAGCAACCGGGGATTTTGGACCCCTGTATCTCCGGAGTCCCTTGGAGTAGGGGTGCCGTGTTTGGGCTTGTTGTGGAGGTCTCGGGGAGGGCTTCTCGCTGAATCTCTTGATTCGGCTCTACATAGAGTCAAAAAATTTTTTACCCTATTATTTTACCATTTTTATAACTTTAAGTTGTTTATTATGTATGTACCGTGTTAATTGACGAAACAGGGTGATCCAGGGACCCGATTAAAGGGGACTCTACAATATTGCAAACTTTATAAGTTTTATTTTATTTTACTTTATTTTATACAAGTCAGTTTAGACTAGGGTTTATTGACCCTGAAAATCGTACAAGCCCTTTTGGCGAATATAAGTGACGACTACCCTACCAATATGTTTCGTACGCCAGCTGGAGCCCAGGAGAGCGGACCGGTGTCCGCGCTGGCGTCACCAACGGACAAGACAAAGGCAGGACCTTGTAAATCATCAAAGCTCCAAAACGTCAGAAAGTCTGTGGAGAGCATAGAAAGTGTACTAGCTGGGACATCCCCAACGAGGAAATTGATAAGGCCAGCTCAACCCACTAAACCTAGCTCTACCCCTCCAGGGAAGCAAAACCTTTCGCAAAAGACCCAGACGCAACAACTGTCCACGGGTACGGTGACTGTAACAAAAACAAAGAAAAACCCCCTTACACCCAGCCCCATAAAGACCCGGACTGGCTTTATCAGTAAGGCAGAGGAAGCTGCGGAGATCCACAGGAAAGGCCTGGAGAATCTCCGCAGATTCCAAAACCTTAGAAAGGATATAAAGTTGCAAATCAAAGAGGCCTTGGACCGGCTATATGAGCTGGTCAAGGCGGTACCGGTGGCGCGAAAATTAGAAGACGAACTGGAGGGAGGTAGCAGCTTGGTAAAAGTGGAGACAAGTACACAAACAGACGCACCGGAGAAAGTCAATGAGCAAGAAAGAAACGGGAGCAAGGCAAAAGACGAAGGCCAGCTATTGGCCAAGATGGAAGAAAATTCGAGACTGCTCATAGAAAATGCCCGGAAAATGCAGGAGCTAAAAGAGGAAATGGAGGCCCAGAGAGCGACCCTTGAGAGGGTAGCATGCAGGGATGTGGCAGCAGAAAGCCATAGTAGAGGCAGAACTACAGAACAGGCGCCTCTGCACTCCGTGGTGGTCTCCTCGAGGTGTGAGGAAGAAACTGGTGAGGAAGTTCTGGAAAGGATCAGACGAGCAGTAGACGCAAAGGATGGGTGGGTGAAGGTAGAGAGAGTGAGAAAGGCTAAGGATAGGAAGGTTGTTATGAGTTGTAGGACGGAACAGGAGAGGAGGAAAGTCAGAGACAGACTGGAAGCCGCGGAGGAGGGCCTTGTCGTCGAGGAGGTCAAGAACAGAAACCCGCTGCTGATTCTGAGGGATGTACTCAAAGTACATGATGATGCTGAAGTCATCAGAGCCCTCAGAAACCAGAACCGGGAGGTGTTTGGCAGCCTCGACGGCGAGGACGTATCGTCTATACTTATTAAATATAGACGAAATGCGAGGAATCCCCATAACTGTCATATTATCCTCAGTGTTACGCCCACGATATGGAAGAGAGCGTTGAATGAGAGAAAACTGAGGATCGACCTCCAAAGGGTAACGGTGGAGGACCAATCGCCGCTGGTGCAGTGTACCAGATGTTTAGGGTACGGTCACAGCAAGCGGTTCTGCAAAGAACCTGCTGATCTGTGCAGCCACTGTGGGGGTCTACACTTGAGAGCGGAGTGCCCAGACAGACTGGTGGGCACTGTACCAGCGTGCAAAAACTGCACAAGAGCAGATATACAGCAGTCGGGTCACAACGCCTTCAGCAGTGAGTGCCCAGTCAGGAGAAGGTGGGATGCGCTGGCTAGGGCCTCCGTAGCATATTGCTAAGGTGGTCCCACGGAAAACCCACCAGTACAAAATAGCACAGGCAAACCTGCAGCGTAGCCAGCTGGCTACAAACGAATTACTCATTGAAGCCAAGAAGCGCAAAATTGCCATAGCTCTGCTCCAGGAACCCTATGTAGGCGGGATGCGGAGTGTTAGGAGTTACCGGGGTGCCAAAATGTTCCAGAGCTCTGGGACAGGAAGTGGGACTGTAAAAGCGGCCATCGCCGTTTTCGACGATGACCTCAACGTCATACAGTACCCACAACTCACCACGGATAACATCGTCGTGGTGGGAGTCCAAACCAGAGTATGGACGGTCACCCTGGTCTCCTACTACTTTGAGCCGGATCAGCCCATAGAGCCATACCTGGAGCATCTTAAAAAGGTTGTGCTCGAAACTGGACCAAAATGGGTAATCGTAGGAGGTGACGCCAACGCTAAAAGTACCTGGTGGGGTAGCCCAAATGAGGACAGAAGAGGCGAAGAAATGTGTGGAGCTCTGGCTGAGAATGACATGCATATCCTGAACCTGGGAAAGGTACCAACCTTTGACACCATTAGGGGTGGAAGGAGATTCTGCAGCCATGTCGATGTGACGGCGTGCACTGCGGATATGCTTGCTTTCGTGGACGACTGGCAAGTAGTCGAAGGCCTCACAAGCTCGGACCACAATGGCATAATGTTTGGTATTACATTAGAAAAGTCACAGGGCACACAAATACAAAGAACAACGCGCAAATACAACACACAAAAAGCAAATTGGGGCCTCTTTCATGAGAAATTGGCCCAGATTATGCATGACACTAAACTCACTACACACAACATTTCAGAAATAAAAAACAAAGCACAAATAGACTATACAATTGACACATACACTAAAGCCATAACAGATACATGCATGCACACAATACCAAACAAAAAACACACAGAAACACTTACCGTGCCATGGTGGTCCGAGAGTTTGGCCAAGATGAAAAGGCAGGTGACGACCCGGAGACGCAGGATCCGCAGTGCAGCGCCGATTCGCAGAGCGATGGTTGTGGATTTGTACCTAAAAGAAAAGGAAAAGTATGAATTAGCATGCAAAGAGGCAGCAGAGCAAAGCTGGAGGGACTTTTGCGGAAAGCAGGATAGGGAGGGGGTGTGGGAGGGTATCTACAGGGTGATCAGTAGGGTCAAACGTAGGGAAGAGGATGTTCCATTGATGGAAGGGGACGTAATATTGGATGCGGAGGGCTCCGCTCGATTCCTGGCGGAAACTTTTTACCCGAGGGACCTGAAGGACGAAGACAGCAATCAACATCTGCAAACAAGAGCCTTAGCGGAGACAGTAAACGAGGGTGATCATGATGAGCATGACCCCCCGTTTAAAATTGAGGAGCTGGAGGCTGCAGTTAGGTCCTTCAACCCCAAAAAAGCCCCTGGTGCTGACGGCTTTACGGCCGACATATGCTCGCACGCCATCAGCGTGGACCCGAAGTACTTCCTGGCTCTCCTGAATAAATGTACGACACACGGCTGCTTCCCGAAGTCCTGGAAGGAGGCAACAGTGGTCGTGTTGAGAAAGCCAGGTAAGGACACCTACACCACGCCAAAGTCGTATCGACCTATTGGGCTTTTGCCCGTACTAGGGAAGATATACGAGAAGATGCTGGTGAGCCGCCTCAAGTTCTATGTGCTACCTCGAATTAGTACTCGCCAGTATGGATTTATGCCACAAAAGAGTACGGAAGACGCCCTCGTTGCGCTCATAACACGCATCCGTGGAAAACTAGACGAGAAGAAGCTGGTGACGCTGGTCTCTCTGGACATCGAGGGCGCCTTCGACAGTGCTTGGTGGCCAGTGATAAAGACCAGACTGGCTGAGGAAAAGTGTCCGGTAAACTTGAGGCGGGTCATCGGCAACTACCTCAGCGACAGAGTGGTGGAGGTTAGATACGCGGGAGCGGCACACAAAAGGAGCACGGAAAAGGGATGCGTCCAAGGTTCCATAGGAGGACCAATCCTATGGAACTTGTTGCTGGACCCACTCCTTAAGCAGATGGAGGAAAGGGGGGTCTACTGCCAGGCATTCGCTGACGACGTGGTGTTGCTTTTTGACGGTGGAGGGGCCGGGGAGATTGAGGGACAGGCGAATGCAGTCCTCGAACATGTTCGGGCGTGGGGTGCCGAAAATAAGTTGAAGTTTGCACCACACAAAACTTGTGGTATGGTTATAACCAGAAAACTTAAGTTCGACACGCCGCGCCTGAGCATGGGAGGGGTCAGCATTGGAATGTCCCCGGAGATCAAGATCCTCGGACTCACCATCGACAATAAGTTAACCTTTAACGCCCACGTCTCCGAGGTCTGTAAAAAAGCGATAGGGATCTATAAACAACTTATTAGAGCAGCCCGCGTAAGTTGGGGTCTCAGCCCCGAGATTATTCGTGCAATATACACCGCGGCGGTGGAGCCGGTGATATTGTACGCTGCGGCTGCATGGGCCCCGGCGGCAGTGAAACTGGGAGTTCGCAAGCAGCTTTGCACGGTCCAGAGGGGTTTCGCGCAGAAAATGTGTAAGGCATATCGGACGGTGTCACTCAACTCAGCACTCTTGCTCACGGGGACGCTCCCTCTAGACCTCCGAGTCCGTGAGGCAGCCTCGTTATACGAGGCTAAGAAGGGAGTACCTAGACGTGAGCTGACCGACAGAGAGGTTGAGAAGATGACACCGAAGATAGAAGCCCCACACCCTGCGGAACACATGGGGCTGGAGTTCCAAAACCTGGTAGACGAGGATCAATATTCTCGCCACAGCGACTATGCTGTGCGCATTTTCACTGACGGGAGCAAGATTGAGGGCAGGGTCGGGGCGGCACTATCCGTTTGGAATGGTGCTGCAGAGATCAAGGCCCTCAAACTTGCTCTATCGTCATATTGCACCGTTTACCAGGCGGAACTACTGGCCCTGTGTAAGGCAACGGAGGTCGCACTGACGCGCGATGAAGACTCGTTCGGACTCTATAGTGACTCGAGAGCAGCACTTGAGACCGTGACAAACTCCAGTTCATCTCATCCCCTGGCAGTCAAAGCCAGGTGCAACATAAAATGTTGCACACTCCAAAACAAGGTTGTATCCCTGTTTTGGATTAAGGCACACGCGGGACTGGCAGGGAATGAGAGAGCTGATGAGCTTGCGAAGGAGGCGGCCCTAAATTCCAAAAAGAAGCCGGATTACGACCAGTGCCCTGTCTCATTCATCAAGCGTGGTATTCGGAGGGGGACGATTGATGAATGGGACAAAAGGTACAGGACGGAGGAAACGGCTTCTGGAACGAAGATGTTCTTCCCTGATGCTGTTATGGCACACAGTATCGTCAGAAAAATAAAATTGGACGGCCAAATAACTCAAATACTCACGGGGCACGGGGGGTTCTCCTCTTACCTGAGTCGCTTCAGGTGCAAGGAGAGCCCATCTTGCCTCTGCGACCCTGAGGTTAACGAAACAGTAGAACACCTAATCCTGGATTGCCCTGTATTCGCCAAAGATAGATTCGAATTGGAACAAATGTTGGACATTAAATTAGATGTAGGAAAATTACCGGCGGTAATAAAAAGTAGAAATAGGAATATATTTTTAGAATTCTGTAGGAAAATAGTTATAGTAGTAAACAATAGAAATAAGGTAGATTAAGCAAAGTATGATAGCAACATATAGTATAGTATATGTGTGGAATCATACACACAATATGTATTAGTAGATAAGAATAATTAAGGAAATAGAATAAGATTGTAACTATATTTTAAAACATGTCAAAATTTATTAACAAAAATGTATATACACCATTAAAAAGAAAATGCTGCCCTGTTCGCAACCCTCATTTAAATAAAGAAAACCACCTCTACCTGTATTTTAGATATTAGTTAGGTGGGAAACCCACCCACAGCGATACAGAAGATGACGAATGATAGAAAGAATTGTATGAAGAATAAAAGTACGAGAGGCATAAATGCGAGAACTGGTATGAAAGGATAGTAGCTAGCACAGGCTCCAATCATGTTGGAGGGGTAGGATATTAACAAAAAAAAAAAAAAAAAAAAAAAAAAAAAAACCTAACCTAACCTAACCTAACCTAACCTAACCTAACCTAACCTAACCTAACCTAACCTAACCTAACCTAACCTAACCTAACCTAACCTAACCTAACCTAACCTAACCTAACCTAACCTAACCTAACCTAACCTAACCTAACCTAACCTAACCTAACCTAACCTAACCTAACCTAACCTAACCTAACCTAACCTAACCTAACCTAACCTAACCTAACCTAACCTAACCTAACCTAACCTAACCTAACCTAACCTAACCTAACCTAACCTAACCTAACCTAACCTAACCTAACCTAACCTAACCTAACCTAACCTAACCTAACCTAACCTAACCTAACCTAACCTAACCTAACCTAACCTAACCTAACCTAACCTAACCTAACCTAACCTAACCTAACCTAACCTAACCTAACCTAACCTAACCTAACCTAACCTAACCTAACCTAACCTAACCTAACCTAACCTAACCTAACCTAACCTAACCTAACCTAACCCGAAAGTCGATGTCATAGATATGGGAATCGGTGTAACAAACTTAAGAAAAATAAAAAATCAAAAGGTTACAATCAACTGTGACTCCGACCTTGACAGAGATAAACTAAACGACGCCATCATAGATAAAACTGACAAACTCGTGGTCTATATGCTTCCGACGAGGAATCCATTCCTTAAACTTATCGGAGTAGACACAAACACCACCGACCAGAATATAACGGAAGCAATCTCTAGCCAAAACAGCAACCTAGGAATCACTAGCGACAAACATCAGTCGGTAAAGGTCATACGCCGAACAAAGAGACGCACAAATGGAACTAGCAATGTCATCATCGAAGTCACCCCCTCGCTCTGGACTACGCTGAGGGGCAAAAAACTTAAAATTGGGTACCAACACATACCGACCATAGACCATTCACCGATTTTCCAGTGCTTTAACTGCATGGGGTACGGCCACAAAGCGGCAGTCTGCACAGCGGCGACATGTTGCGGATTCTGCGCTGAAGTTCACGATTCCCGCAACTGCCCCCGAACCGGAAAAACCCCTAGCTGCACCAACTGCAGGACCAAAGGCCACCATGCCATAAACCACCCAGCCTACAGCCAGGACTGCCCTGAGTGGCAGCGCTGGGACCGCATCGCCAGAGCGGCGATCAACTATCATTGAATGGACATACACGTAAAGTCATAAACTATAGTAAAAAATTAGAAATAAGTTTTAGCATTTGTAGGTATTCTTTATCAGTACTAATGATTGATTAATTATTGTGTAACCGGAAATAATACTTTACAGTACCATTTAAGTACAGTATCAGTAATAGATAAGGTATAGTTATGCTGATAACATAAAGATGGATATTAGGTAATACAATATTATTATTATTTTTTATATCATATAGTGCAAATATAAAAAAAAAAAAAAAAAAAAAAAATTAACTCGAGACACGCAAAACAAGACAAGATTTTACAATTTAATCAGTAAATAGTATAGCTAAACAAGGACTGTGCATATATCGAAGGGACACAAAAATGGATAAATGTAGCTTTATAGCACAAATTATATAGTTTAGCCAGTATATTATCTATCAAACAGTATAAATAATGACAAGGTATAAATGATGATAACGGATAAGGCAGGAATAGTAATAAGATTTAATACTAGTAATAGTGCATATAATAACTTTGTTTCTATGTATATGTAAGTCAGTATTTGTAATAAACAGTATAAATAGTAATAAGGTAGGATGATGATAGCGCTATAAATTATTATATAGGTAGATGTTCTGTATTATAGGAAAACTAACATCGTGGTATTAAATAGAAATAAGATTCAATACTTATATAGTGAATATAATAACTTAGTGTGTATATGTATGTGTATGTTAGAATGCACATGTACTAAAAAGAATAAATAATGTATGAATGATGATAGAGTATTTTATATTAAGATATTGATTTTAGTATAAGACAGGAAAATAAACACTGGTCTAACCAGAAATAAGATTTTATACTACAAATAGGAATAATTATAATTTAAAGTGTATGTTTGAGCTAGTTTATTTTTGTATTAAACATTAAGGTTTAAATGATGATAACGTTATAATGATTATAAAGATGTTTAAAATTAGATTTGATATAAGACGTAGAAAAACAAACATTGTGTGAGTTACCTAGTCCCATACTACTGGGAAAGTATACTAATAACCTTAAGAAATATGTAAATTAACAGTATATAGAGTCATGTAAACAAATATTGCGAACAAACCAAATATTGTACAAAAAAAGGAAACCGAAACACAAAAAAAAAAAGTACTAAGGATGTTGCAATATAAATAGCAACAGTGCCAATCGGTAGGCAGGAGTTAGGGTTTTAGTCAGTAGGAGTCTGACACTATCCAAGCCACCTCATCCGTGTGGTGACTTGGGTGTCCATGATGGATTTCCCACTCCTGCCTTGAATCGAAAAAAAAAAAAAAAAAAAAAAACCTAACCTAACCTAACCTAACCTAACCTAACCTATGCCCCAAAAAAGTACCGAAGACTCACTATATGACCTGATACATTACATTAAAAGCAAATTAAGCCAGAAGAAACTGCTGACCTTGGTATCACTAGACATAGAGGGAGCCTTCGATAGCGCGTGGTGGCCCGCTATTAAAGTACGACTGGCTGAGGAAAACTGTCCCATAAATATACGGAGGATAGTCGGTAGCTACTTGCTCGACCGTAAAGTTAGTGTGAGATACGCGGGGGAGGAATTCTCCAAGGCCACAAATAAGGGGTGTGTCCAAGGCTCTATAGGGGGACCCATCCTCTGGAACCTCCTCCTGGACCACTGCTTAAAGGCTTAGCACAAAGAGTTGATTACTGTCAGGCGTTTGCCGACGACGTGGTCTTGGTTTTCGATGGCGACGCAGCAGTGGACGTGCAAGGACGGGCGAATGCCGCCCTCGCCTATGTTCGGGAGTGGGGCGTCAAAAACAAACTGAAGTTCGCGCCACACAAGACCAACGCAATGGTCATCACGAGGAAATTGAAATATGATGATTTTTTATTTTCCTTTTGGAGTCTGTCCGTGGGACCTCGGCGAGCACTGAATACGTAGATTTTGGCAACTACGTGCGAAACGAACTTCGTTCTGTTTGTACAAAAAGGGAATTTTTTCCCTTTAAACCGTTTACATCGACTGATTGGCGCTGACTTGCATTATTGCAATAAAATTTAGATTAATTTAGGCTAGGTATACACTTTATTTAAACTACTACATTATCTAATTATATATCTTGAGATTTTGTGACTTGTGTATCTCCCGTTCATTATATCACCATGAGTAACCCCACTTCGAAACTATCGTCAAAGTACCCTGCAAGCAGGGGAAGCTTAAGTGCAGGTCAAAAGTGCTCGTCTTGGTTCCAGGAAGCTATGCATTACAGTAAGAAGGCCAAAACGGCCCTAAATGAAGCCAAGAATTTAAAAGGAGACCTAAAAGTGCTAAATTTTGACATGCTTGACAGGTTGGCGTTTTTGACACAAATGTAAAGATTATTATCTGAAATAAAAAGTGTTGCGAAACTATTCATCCACCAAAGGTCCCCGATTACACATGTTGGGGGAGAAAAGGCGGTCAGGACCTAGGTCCGGGCAATAAAAAAATAAATAAAAAGAAATCTTAACCTAACCTAACAATCCTAGACTGCATTTTATAGTGTAGCCATGGAGAGTTCCCGGTTAGTGTCCCATTACATTTTAGAATAAAATTCTCTAAAGGGCCTCTGCGTATTGGACCTATGTCCCCGCGTTAGCCTGTCAAAAGACCGGGTTCCCCCTTACAAGGGATATAAACCCGTGAAAAGAGAGACATGTAGATAATAATAAAGACTGAATTAATTAAAAAAAAAAACCTAACCTAACCCAGTACACGTCCAAAAACGCAGCAAACAACATCACGCTTCCACAAAAAAATTCGTAACACCGGAATTTTGGGAGCTACGCGAGTGAAAAGTGTGTTAAGTGAAAAGTGATTGTCTGACTCACCAGGATTCACGTGGGCAACATCGTACGTCACCAGGAACAGGAGCAGTAACCCCGGGACTTTACAGCGGAATAACTCTAAAGAGGTCAGTCATTTCGAAAAACAAATTTAATACCGCGCAGGGCACGACTGAGGGCTATCTAACAACATCTGGAGCAAAAAAATCCGTCCATAAACAGCGGAGCTATTCGTCGCCAAATAGGTACAAAACGTGGTTTTTACAAACACGTGCTATTACAACCTCAAATATAACCTTAAAACACCACGAGGCGCGACGTCTAGCCCTACCTGACGACTCCGAAGATATATGATGCGCTAACTGGACAGAGTCTTGCATTCAAGTACAAAATATCAGATAACCCTACCCACTATCATAATAAAAAACTCCCACCTTGCCGTGTGGTGCCGGCTCAGAATGCCACCACCCCATTTCATCCCGTGGGTGTCGTAAAAGTCGACTAAGGGATTAACCGGAGGATGGGCAGCAGCGTCCTTCGAATACATTAACAACTCAACTGCGATCGCCAACCCGCCTGCCAAGCGTGGCGATTATGGCAAAACCCCCCAATGAGCACACAACACCGATATCGGTCGTTGTGGTGGTTTTTGAGGGAGGCCTGTGTCCAGTAGTTGACTTTATTCGGCCGAAATTATATATTATATAAAAAATTATATATTCGATTTTTGTAATTTCAAAATACCAAGTGTACGGAGTGTAACACTGCGATATAAGGCAGCAGATAAAATATGCCTCCCACCTTGCCGCTGCGTGCAGGTATTTGCTGAAGTAGCCATGCCCCGACAACACCTGCACGAGACGGAACGACAACGTGCCATGCCGCTTCCAGGTCCCACGGGGGCGTTCCCGCGAGCGCACACGCGGCCTCGGAAGACACAGTGCGGTATCCGCGTATGACCCTGACTGCCATGACTCTTTGTGGCCTCCGCAATAGAGTCTTGTTCTGGGCAGTCAGGGCTTCCGCCCACACCGGAGCACCGTAGAGCGCCATCGAGCGGACTACCCCCGTGTAGAGATGTCGGCAGCCCGCGCTGGGTCCACCCAGGTTGGGCAGCAGCCGGCTAAGGGCGGACGCTGTGCCAATAAGCTTTGGAGCAAGCTGGCGAAAGTGCTCGCCGAAGTCCCACCTCCGGTCAAGGACCAGGCCCAGATAGCGCATCTGCGCTCGGACTACTATATTCACAACACCAACAGTGATGTGAGAGCCAGCCGGCGGCCGACGACGTGGCCCATGGAAAACCAGGGTCTTCTCGAGCGCCACCCGGAGTCCTAGTGCCTCAATACGGCCAATGAGCAGCGACGCACCCTCGGTGGCCGCTCGTGCCGCCTCCTCAAAGTTGGCTCCCCGGGCTGTGACTAGGGTGTCATCGGCGTAACAAAAGACACCTTTCCCGGGGCTGAAGGTACAACGTAGGACCCAGTCATACCCCACCACACGCAGTAGGCCTCCGCTCGACCCGGCCATCAGGTCCCTGGTAGCTGACGCTCCGCCCTCTTAGATAGTCGGCCACCAGCTGCCTTAGGTACAACGGCACCCCATGGAAACGGAGCGCCTCCCTGATGCAGCCGAAAGGCAATGTGTTGAAAGCGTTAGCGATATCTAATGATACCGCCAATAGCATGGGGGGCCCAAGCGCAACCGTGTCTTTCGCCTCCGTCTTAAGACGCACAATAGCGTCCATGGTCGAACGCCCCGTTCGAAAACCGAATTGAGCGTCCGACAAATTTGGGCCAATCGTGTTGAGGTGCTGGACGATGCGGGTAGCGAGAATCCTCTCTAGCAGCTTCCCCGCCTCGTCCAACAACACTAAAACCTAAACTAACCTAACCTAGGGAATTAAGTTAGTTAGCTAAGTTTAATGTAACGTTTTGTTGCAGCCACTTCACGACAATTTGTAAAGAATGTTCTGCGTAAGTTTTAATTTCAGTCCAGGTATTACCGTACATTACCGTATTTGCCGTGTGGTGCCGGCTCAGAATGCCACCACCCCATCTCCTCCTCCTGGGTGTCGTAAAATTCGACTAAGGAATTAGCTGGAGGATGGGCAGCAGCGTCCTTCGAGTACACTCAACAGCTCAACTGCGATCGCCAACCCGTCTGCCAAGCGTGGCGATTATGGCAAAACCCCCCAATGAGCACACAACATACCGATGTCGGTCGTTGTGGTGATCTTTGGGGGAGGCCTGTGTCCAGCAGTGGATTTCATTTGGCCGAAATGATGATTACCGTACACCACAATAGCAGTGTCGTCGGCATATGGAAAGATCTTGGAATTGGGGAGAGGCAGTGTAGGGCCGATCACACTGCCTTGCGGGACTCCGTATGTGGTAGTTTCTTCATCGCTGACACAGGTATCGATTTTGACACATAGTCGCCTATTAAGAAGGTAATTTTTAAAAAGCTCATATGTGGATCCACGTATGGCTATACATTCTAATTTAGACAGGAGAATAGGAACAGAGACTGTGTCGAAAGCTTTAGTTAGGTCTAAAAATATACTTAAACATTTCTGACGATCATCTAGTTTCCTTACAACGAACTCAATTAGATCAGTAACTGCATCTTCTGTAGAAACACCTCTTTTAAAACCGTACTGATTGCTTGTTATAATTTGGTATTTGTTTAGAAGTTTCATTTCGGCCGAATGAAGTCCACTGCTGGACACAGGCCTCCCCCAAAGATCACCACAACCACCGATATGGATGTGTTGTGAGCACATTGGGGGGTTTTGCCATAATCGCCACGCTTGGCAGGCGGGTTGGCGATCGCAGTTGAGTTCTTAATGTACTCGAAGGACGCTGCTGCCCATCCTCCAGCTAATCCCTTAGTCGACTTTTACGACACCCATGGGAGGAAATGGGGTGGTGGCATTCTGAGCATTTATTAAACGGCTATTGATTAGTTTTTCCACAACTTTTGATATCGCTGTGAGAACCGAAATAGGTCTATAATTGTTTACACAGTCTCTGTCCCCACTCTTGTGAATCGGGTGAACCAGGGCTTTTTTTAACGGTTCTGGGAACATTCCTTTAGTTATGGACTTGTTTATTATGTTCGCAATTAAAGGTACAAGAGTTTTTCGACATAGCTTCAGGAGATTAGAGGAGATCTCATCCCAACCGGTAGCACTATCTGGTTTCAGGTTCATGATAGTGGACTCAATCTCAGCGTCGTCAACACCAAGGATGACGAAAGAATTAGAAAGGAATGTTTTTGGTAGGTTATAGGGTTGTGGGGTGGATGTAATTCTAGATGCTAGATCTGAGCCAATGCTGGCAAAAAACTTACATATACTGTTGGCTGCAGTTTTTGGGTCTGATTTTGAGGTAAGGAGTTCTACAGGAGGTGCACGTGTCTTTTTAGTATTAGTGATCTCTTGTATTTTATTCCATAGTTTTTTGGGCTATGTTTGGCTTTTTCTAATTCTGATTATTCATATAGTATTTTTATTTTTTTAAGAAGGCTATTACAATGATTCCTGTAGCGTTTGTGGTTTGTATTACTACATTGGTGGGTAAGAGTCGTGCTTTTTTATTACACCGCCGTAAACCAGGTGTAATCCAGGGTTTGAGGTTTCTCTCTTTTCTGGGGACATTGACTATATAGATATGTTATAACCTAATAATTTTAACCTCGAAAATCTCCTTTCTGCAGACGCAATTGTCACAGGTGGTGGAAATAATTCATAGGACTAAACCGATGGTGGTGTACACGGTACCGGGTGCGGTGCTGCGAGCCTCCAAGCAGTCAACGGGCTATCGCCAAAATATGAAGTCAGTTGTGTGTTGTACGTTTAGAATAGATATTTTAGATTGGGTTTAAAATAAAACACAAGTAAATATAAAGCAGTTATTTATTAAAATAATTACATAACCTATTAACTATTGAGCTGTTTTTGTACGTAGAGTAGTTTCGGGTATTATGGCACACCATAAGCTTCTTTAGTAATAAAACTCAAAGTGAATGAGTTTAATTGGTCCTTACTGGTTATTTCAGACAGTAAACTTATCAGTAATCATTTACTAAGACTTGAGGCTGAAGTTACATCTAAATCCTAGTAGGTACTTTAAAAAAATCGTAAACACGAACAATCATTAAATTTTAATCACGTTTATTACGGCCCAAGGCCATATTGGCCGTAAATACGGTGAGCCATATTTTCCACCAGATAAAAAATACATATTATAAGAATGAACAGTAGGAAAACCAGTAAACCTATTAATCGCATATGTATCCCTTTCTCTTTCATTTACACTCTTTAAATATAAAAATGCGTACCTATTTTACCGAGTATATTAACTTCTGTGGCAACACACTCACAGTCAGCACCTTTTGTGGTTGTCGTGTTAACGAAGCGAACGGGCTGAAAGCGTCAGGCGGCACATTGAAATGAAGGAAGTATATAATATGTTTAAAAAGGAGAGAAGTACATTTGATTGATGCATATCCCATTACCAACCGCCAGGTGGCCGAGCCAGCCTGGACACTTGAGACATAAATTTTAGATTATTCTAATTTATACTCTTAGTAACAAGATTCAGGTACTGTGTTCAGTAGAGTGGGTTCTACACACCTACCGCAGGCCTGCGAGACCCTGCGCTTCCCACGTTCGGATGCGTAGAAAATCTCGCATCATCGCGCTAATAACAAGTAATCAACATAGTACATTGCCCGGCACGGATCTCCGCTCAGTGGGAGAGAGATGGTTTGCGCAGGCAACCAAAAAACTCTTCTGCAATGGTGAAGGGGGGAAGGTCAGCCCTCAAGGTCAGTGCCGATGCTTGATCAGTAGACCACCAAGATTCAAGAGTTTCTTGGTCCGGACCACAGTCTAGCAACACGATTCTTAAAATGATAATAGATGTAGGTATCGCCGTGTTAACAGGGCAGACATCTGAGAACGTCTACCGTGTGTACCTTTGCTCCGCTAGTTGAGCGCCGAGCGGTGCACCGTGTCAATTTACTTCATTTTTTTTGTAAGTAATACCTATATGTTATACTGAAGTGTGGATACTCAATTGAATATCGTGTGTCAACAGTGCTATTTTCCCTATAAAAGTAACAGATAAATATCAATATCTAGCTACAAGCATATGTAGCATTATAAGTATATTATACGCGTTACGAACTCATGACACACGATCCGGGCTTCAGGCACTACTTCATTAGGTAACATTGGCAGGTGTCAGTTCACCGCGGCAGGTCATCAGCGCAGGCGTCCCCACCGTCGCAGTGCGGAGCGAGCGCCGTGAGCAGCAGCGCCTGCGCCGGCATGACGAACACGCCCGGCAGGCGGCACATGCCCGGCTCCGCACACGACATGGTCCACCCTGCACCGACACAGTGCTGTCAATGTATGTAATGGTCGGTGACCGCACGGCACTACATACCCTCGTATTCCTACAGCTCGAAAAGCTGGATGCAGTCACTGATATACTTATTTATTTATTTAATAATGTAAGTGTAGATATATCCATACGATGCTATTTCAGCACTAGAACCTAGCAATACTGGCGTCAGCCTTAGGATCAGTGTATTTCAGCAAGTAGAATTGGAGTAGAGTCACTCACGCGTGTCCAGCGCGCGGGGCAGCGCCACCGCCGCCAGCAGGCGCGCTGCACCTGTACAGAGTCACTCACGCGTGTCCAGCGCGCGGGGCAGCGCCACCGCCGCCAGCAGGCGCGCTGCACCTGTACAGAGTCACTCACGCGTGTCCAGCGCGCGGGGCAGCGCCACCGCCGCCAGCAGGCGCGCTGCACCTGTACAGAGTCACTCACGCGTGTCCAGCGCGCGGGGCAGCGCCACCGCCGCCAGCAGGCGCGCTGCACCTGTACAGAGTCACTCACGCGTGTCCAGCGCGCGGGGCAGCGCCACCGCCGCCAGCAGGCGCGCTGCACCTGTACAGAGTCACTCACGCGTGTCCAGCGCGCGGGGCAGCGCCACCGCCGCCAGCAGGCGCGCTGCACCTGTACAGAGTCACTCACGCGTGTCCAGCGCGCGGGGCAGCGCCACCGCCGCCAGCAGGCGCGCTGCACCTGTACAGAGTCACTCACGCGTGTCCAGCGCGCGGGGCAGCGCCACCGCCGCCAGCAGGCGCGCTGCACCTGTACAGAGTCACTCACGCGTGTCCAGCGCGCGGGGCAGCGCCACCGCCGCCAGCAGGCGCGCTGCACCTGTACAGAGTCACTCACGCGTGTCCAGCGCGCGGGGCAGCGCCACCGCCGCCAGCAGGCGCGCTGCACCTGTACAGAGTCACTCACGCGTGTCCAGCGCGCGGGGCAGCGCCACCGCCGCCAGCAGGCGCGCTGCACCTGTACAGAGTCACTCACGCGTGTCCAGCGCGCGGGGCAGCGCCACCGCCGCCAGCAGGCGCGCTGCACCTGTACAGAGTCACTCACGCGTGTCCAGCGCGCGGGGCAGCGCCACCGCCGCCAGCAGGCGCGCTGCACCTGTACAGAGTCACTCACGCGTGTCCAGCGCGCGGGGCAGCGCCACCGCCGCCAGCAGGCGCGCTGCACCTGTACAGAGTCACTCACGCGTGTCCAGCGCGCGGGGCAGCGCCACCGCCGCCAGCAGGCGCGCTGCACCTGTACAGAGTCACTCACGCGTGTCCAGCGCGCGGGGCAGCGCCACCGCCGCCAGCAGGCGCGCTGCACCTGTACAGAGTCACTCACGCGTGTCCAGCGCGCGGGGCAGCGCCACCGCCGCCAGCAGGCGCGCTGCACCTGTACAGAGTCACTCACGCGTGTCCAGCGCGCGGGGCAGCGCCACCGCCGCCAGCAGGCGCGCTGCACCTG
Source organism: Diloba caeruleocephala (assembly GCA_947459985.1). NCBI lineage: Eukaryota > Metazoa > Arthropoda > Insecta > Lepidoptera > Noctuidae > Diloba > Diloba caeruleocephala. Next base: position 20,216,342 of record OX381626.1, on the reverse strand, counting down.
TACAGAGTCACTCACGCGTGTCCAGCGCGCGGGGCAGCGCCACCGCCGCCAGCAGGCGCGCTGCACCTGTACAGAGTCACTCACGCGTGTCCAGCGCGCGGGGCAGCGCCACCGCCGCCAGCAGGCGCGCTGCACCTGTACAGAGTCACTCACGCGTGTCCAGCGCGCGGGGCAGCGCCACCGCCGCCAGCAGGCGCGCTGCACCTGTACAGAGTCACTCACGCGTGTCCAGCGCGCGGGGCAGCGCCACCGCCGCCAGCAGGCGCGCTGCACCTGTACAGAGTCACTCACGCGTGTCCAGCGCGCGGGGCAGCGCCACCGCCGCCAGCAGGCGCGCTGCACCTGTACAGAGTCACTCACGCGTGTCCAGCGCGCGGGGCAGCGCCACCGCCGCCAGCAGGCGCGCTGCACCTGTACAGAGTCACTCACGCGTGTCCAGCGCGCGGGGCAGCGCCACCGCCGCCAGCAGGCGCGCGTCTGCCGGCTCCAGCACGCCCGCGCGCGCGTACGCCCAGCACCACGCCGCCGACGCCAGCACGCAGCACACCTCTGCGCACGCGACGGGGGCCGAACTCAGAGCCACACAGCATGTACAGATTACAAACTATACCGATATCTAGCAATATCACTTTTTATAAGTCGCGAGTATGAAATTCCTAAAGCTGAAATCTTAAACTATGTGAAATTAAGTTTTGCCCCAAGACGCGGCACCAGTGAGCGGCTCCAATGCGTTTGTTTTCGAGAACCTGGAGCCCGCCTTCAGTGCTGATGATGACCGCCCAGGTGGTTTTAGTCAGTAATCCTGCATACCTTTCCACTCTTCCTCGGGGCGGAGGAAGTCTTAAGTAGATTTCCACCGGTGTGAAAAAATAACGTCGAAGTTTGAGATGTCGAAATCCGAGAGGTCTCGTTGACTCGTAATATTGGTTGGGACGAAAGCTAATTTTCTTAATGGCGAGTGAACATCTTTGAAACAGAGTTGTAGGGCGCCAAATGAGCGTCCAGGTGACGACGGGAACTACTTTTCATTAAAAAGAAAACATTAGACAAGGGTGCCAAGACCAGATTTAAGTAAGTCTAATGCTTGCGTGCGATCCCTGTGGTTTCCGGCAAATAATTGAGCACCATTCTCAGCCCATATCAGTAATTCGAGGAGACACTGGGTTGATAAAAATAAAAATATCAAGAGCACGCGAGCTTCCCGTTAGCTAATAACAACATACTGCGATAACCAATCCATGGGATAGCGTGGTGATTGCGTGGCAATACCCCCTATGACCGCTTATTGTAGTGATAATTGGGAGGCCCATATTCAGCAGTGGACGTTTACAGGCTGATGTGATGAATTGTGTACTATGCAACTTTACACCAGCAGCACACGGCACTATGACACTCACCGAGCGCGAACGCTACCATGACATCAGTGGCGTAGAGGATGGCCTCTGCGTCACAGAGGCGCTCGCAGCACTCCGCGTACAGCAGCACTAGCGCCGCCAGCCGCACGCCGCGCGGCGGCCCCGCCGGGGCGGCGGGCGGGGGCGCAGAGCGCAGCACGCCCACCAGGAAGGGCGCCGCCGTCGTGCACAGCGTACACACCACGCCTGCCGCCGAAGGCAGGGCCGCCCTCCCGCACTGCCGAGTATGACGACACGCAAGCTCACAAGTGGCACTCATAATACAGGTGAATGAATGAAGATGTTCTGCGTGCCATCCACCTCATCTGTACGATGCTCTCTGCCGCCGCTCATGATCATGACATGATCGTATTGCACAAATACACATCGAGTACCGTGGCGTGAGCCATAAACGGTGCGCGAGAGAGACCCAATAAGGATTACTGTTTATGGTCCGAGGTTATAGACTGGACACCTCAAGCCGGTAAAATGGCCAATGCCTATCTAACGCTCTGTCTGCCTATGTCAAGCGATGGATTGCCTTAGCTCGTGAAGTAGTGTGGAGACGCACGAGCAGCGCGGTGTGCAGCGGTGTGGCCAGCAGGGACACGGCGTAGACGAGCGCGCTGGCCGCGGGCGCCGCGCCGCGCGCGCTCAGCGCCAGCGACAGCCACGCGCAGCCGCCGCCGCACGACCACAGCATCACGCTGCACACAACTGCTGTTACAGGGGCCGGGCTGGGCTCATCATACTCACGACTGGGGATACGCAGCCATTATGCCAATGGCTAGGATTTTATTCTGGGAATCACCAAGGATGGGGCTTGCTTGACAAAAAATTGTTGTGTTCACAATTCTGTTTTATATATAAACGAACGTTTATCTTTATATCTTTTTAAAAACGTTGCCCCTCGCTAGTATTTCTCCTGTGTCGTGGGTGCGTTTACAAAAACAAATTCCACACACAATACACCCAGACCCGGAACAACTACCTGCAGATCGTCCAAATATTTGTTCCGTGCAGGAATCGAACACACGACCCGGTGCGCAGCAGCCGACTGTATCAGCCACTGCACCAACCGTGCCGTCATAATATCAAACGTTCTTTTAATCACGTTCATGTAAAACATTAGCGGCACAAGGCGTATTCGAAATCGCGATGAGAGGAATGCGACTCTAGTAATGAAAGAATCGGCCACGATCGCAATTGAAAAATTGCCACGTAATTGTCGTACACACTCACCCCTTAATAATCCGATAGTCTACGCCATCAGTGAGCGCGGTGACGACGGCGGCGGCGAGCGCAGGCGACACCAGGTGCGCGTGCGCACAGCACAGCAGGTGCACGCGCGCCTGCGCACGCACGCTGGCGCACAGCGTGCGTGCGTGGGCGCGTCGCCCGGCGCTATAGAACACGTAGCACAGCGGGAGCCACGTTGTGTACTCAGCTTGAAGCCGGCCTATACACACGCATACACACTGAACCTGATGTTCGCACACGCGCCTGCGCACGCACGCTGGCGCACAGCGTGCGTGCGTGGGCGCGTCGCCCGGCGCTATAGAACACGTAGCACAGCGGGAGCCACGTTGTGTACTCAGCTTGAAGCCGGCCTATACACACGCATACACACTGAACCTGATGTTCGCACACGCGCCTGCGCACGCACGCTGGCGCACAGCGTGCGTGCGTGGGCGCGTCGCCCGGCGCTATAGAACACGTAGCACAGCGGGAGCCACGTTGTGTACTCAGCTTGAAGCCGGCCTATACACACGCATACACACTGAACCTGATGTTCGCACACGCGCCTGCGCACGCACGCTGGCGCACAGCGTGCGTGCGTGGGCGCGTCGCCCGGCGCTATAGAACACGTAGCACAGCGGGAGCCACGTTGTGTACTCAGCTTGAAGCCGGCCTATACACACGCATACACACTGAACCTGATGTTCGCACACGCGCCTGCGCACGCACGCTGGCGCACAGCGTGCGTGCGTGGGCGCGTCGCCCGGCGCTATAGAACACGTAGCACAGCGGGAGCCACGTTGTGTACTCAGCTTGAAGCCGGCCTATACACACGCATACACACTGAACCTGATGTTCGCACACGCGCCTGCGCACGCACGCTGGCGCACAGCGTGCGTGCGTGGGCGCGTCGCCCGGCGCTATAGAACACGTAGCACAGCGGGAGCCACGTTGTGTACTCAGCTTGAAGCCGGCCTATACACACGCATACACACTGAACCTGATGTTCGCACACGCGCCTGCGCACGCACGCTGGCGCACAGCGTGCGTGCGTGGGCGCGTCGCCCGGCGCTATAGAACACGTAGCACAGCGGGAGCCACGTTGTGTACTCAGCTTGAAGCCGGCCTATACACACGCATACACACTGAACCTGATGTTCGACAACATCATGCTGTGAATTTAATAGTAATTTCATACCATAAACTACATTAACACTCGAAGTCACTACACAGCTGGTAACCTGAGCACCAGCCTTCTCAAGTTCCCTAAGTGCTGACACGGCTGCCTGCCTGCCACTAGTTGGTGACTAGACTGGCAAATTGGGTAGGCAGGTGGTCCTGCTGGTAGGTCTATTTTGAGTCATATACTTTGCTCTTTCCCGTGCACATTACTAACATTGTATACTATTTTATAATTGCATATTAGTTTCTAGTATTGTCAAATAGTTATAAATTGCAATGTTGTAAGAAAAAGATGGGTGTTTTAAAGTTTATAAAATCTGTTTGAGGTAATAATAGTGAAAATGCTTTATCTGAGTACTTGATGAGACAGTTTAAGTGTTGATATAATGAATGGTTGTCTGATAGTGTGATGACACCATGCCATGTTTCATTGTTAGTGCTGCAAGCATAAGTGATCTTAAGTTGTTTTTCTCAATGCCAAGTGTTATGATTCTCTACTCTGGCCTGAAATATCAGGTTTAAAGATGCAACTACTGATGAATTTAAATTGTACCATAGTTTTTCATATACTGTATGTATGACATTAGTTAGTTGTAGATATATTTCAAAATTGTTTTATTTCTTATAAAACATGTTATTTCATAGGGTTATAAATATGGTTTGTGCACCCTAATAATGTTATATCCTACACTAGTACACACACCCCTCTCACACTCTACACTTCTACAGTCATACATCAGTGGATTACTGTGTTAGCATTATTTGGATGCACAAGAGCCGTTGTATGCTTGTCCATATTGCCAGAACATATGAGTAATAACAATCTTTATGTTTAACTTACTTTAAAACTTGTGCCTTGACATAGTCTTGTCATGTCGTATTTGAATGAATATGTAAGAAACTGATAAGCAGACAGCATCTTACTTAACATACCTGCCTAAAGCATTAATAAAATGTATTCAATTACATGGACTTATGGGGTGCATTGCATTCTACGATGATCTATATACTGAGCATGCGGAGTTTTGTAGTTGCCTCCGGGAGCGCCGAGCCTTGGCGCCAGCACCGCTAGCGTCACCGCCACCAATACTCCAACCATCATCCAGCGTTTTTGTACTTCACGACGTAAGTCCAGCTTGTTACCACTTGCGAACTTATATCTATGCTTCCTTTGTGCATTTAGAACTTCCGTAGATGCGTTTAAAGTGTTAATAGTACTCATTTTTTATGAGCAATAAGATTCTGAACTTCCCTTAGTTGACAAATGCATATGCGCTAAAATCTAAATAGACATGCGATGAATTCCGCTGTACCATAACAATATTTTCATGTACTATATGCATGAAAGCTGAGGGCTTTCAAATAGATCTACACTACAACAATTATTATGTTAATCACATAGGTATTTCATCTAGAGGAAGACAATATAAAATCAAAAGTGTTGTATTGAACTAATATTCAAATTGAACGAAACCAAAATCAATTACTCAAACCACTGAACTCATATCTCGATCGATCGATTACCGAACAGAGAGACAGAGAGACACAGAACATTAATTTAATACTCAGAATTCAGACAGAAAGATCATACTAATCAGAGTATGACACATGACACATAACAAAAACGGAATGTAGGGATGTTCGATACATGTCGATATTGGCTAAATATCAATATTGAAGAAAGAAAGAAAACAAATTTATCACCACATCAACGCGCATCGGTACATTCACATTAATCAGACCTATACTGATATCAACACTAAACTTGTAATAAAAAAGTAGGTAACAGGACGTTTAACCATAGAAAATAGAAATAAAATAAATAGAAAATAATTAGTAAAATCAGCAGTTTGCTGAACACGCCTTAAATGTGTGTGTTAAAAGAAGTCAACGCTAATAATACTGTGCTATAACGTAAGCCACAACACATCTTTTTAGGATTCCGTACGTCCGAATGAAAATGTGGTACCGGCTCAGAGTGTGGTGCCGGCTCAGAATGCCACGACCCCATCTCCTCCCATGGGTGTCGTAAAAGTCTCTTCTTAAATCTGTGTCCAGTAGTGGACTTAATTTTGCCGAAATGATGAACCATCAATACATTCCACTCACAGACAAAATTCATACTTAATAAGAGCGAGCAGAACATACAACTCAATATGTCAGAAAGTCGATGTCGAGTTGTTCTTTACTAGTATCTGTCAATTAAAAAAGGCAATGAGTGATAATTGCTTTGATGTTCATTAGCAGAGGCACTGGGCTTTAGCTGTTATTACAACGTGTATATGATAAATAAATATTGTTTTTTTCTGTGGCTGTGTGCCAAATCAACTTTTTGATTACCAACTTCTATTCTAGTATCTTATTTGTGAAAAAAATTAAATGGCGTTCTGCAGCTATTATAACACTTACTATAGTCTAGCTGTAAGTTTTCTTGAGAAATAAAATATCAGCATCGTTGTACGGTGTTCAGCTGATTCAATACTTGATTTATGACACATCTGTAGTAGCCGCTTAAATTGTTTCCAGTTATAATACCTATGTAGTTTGTTAGACCATCAAACGCAGGAGATTGTTCAGAAAAAAAAATTGGCCGATTATTGGTTTACATTGGTTAATATCCAAGCAGAGACAATGCTAAATGCCAACAATCTCAACTACAAATCTTCTGCTCTTAGATTACTTATGGCTTCTGTAGAGTATCTTTCACAATGTCGCCAATGTCATATATAAGGCAACGTTGTACGGTGTTCAGATTAATCAATCTTTACATATTCATAAAATATTTCTCCAAATGAAAAAATCTATAAAACATGTCGGCAACTTCGCACGGTTTTCAAATATCTCCTAACTATAAAATATACCCACTTATTTTCTTTCAGCAATGGTCTTCTTCTCTTAGATTATGGCTTCTGTAGAGTTTCTTCCACAATTTCGCCAATGTCAAGTACAGGCTGGGCCATAAGGGTGTTGGCGGTTTCAATATTCAATTAAAAATAACTACGAAACATAACAAAAATATATTTGTATTTTTAAAAAGTACAAACATAGGAATTTTTACGACCTAAAAATAATGTTGTCCAAATGACTTCCCTCGGCTGCTTGGCACTCTGGGAACCGAAGTCGCAAATTTTGGAAATCTCGTTGAAAAGTTGTTCTCGGTATTTTGTTACTTTCCTGAATAATATTCCTCTTCAACTGTTCTAAATTGGTCGGATTATCCTCGTAGACTACCAATTTGAGGTAGCCCCATAGAAAATAATCGCATGGAGAGAGATCGGGGCTACGTGGTGGCCATTCAATATCCCCCCTTTTTGAAATGAGTTTTCCGGAATAGACATTTTTCAGCAGCTCTATGGATACCCTAGCCGTATGACATGTGGCCCCATCCTGTTGAAACCACATCCTCGAGGTATTGCCTTGAAGTTCTTGCAAAGCTGGCACCAAAAAGTCATGTTGCAATAATTGTTAGCTCTAACCGTCATCGCTTCCCCTCTTTCGTCCTCAAAAAAGTATGGCCCAATAATACCGGTTGACGTTATCCCAGCCCACACGACAAGCTTAGGGCTGTGAAGTGGACGTTCATGCAAGCGTCGGGGATTAGTCTCGGACCAGAACCGACAATTTTGCTTGTGGCCATAAGGGTGAAAATTGTCCTCATCACAAAAAAAATGCGACTTCGGTTTCAAGAGTGCCAAGCAGCCGAGGGAAGTCATTTGGACAACATTATTTTTAGGTCTTAAAAATTCCTATGTTTGTACTTTTTAAAAATACAAATATATTTTTGTTATGTATCGAGATTCTTTTTTAATTGAATATTGAAACCGCCAACACCCTTATGACCCACCTGTATAAGGCAACGTCGTACGGAATCTAGATTAATAAATCTTTACATATTTATAAAATATTTATCAAAATGAAAATAATACTAAAAAATATGTCGGAAACGTCGTACGGTTCAATCGTTTTCCCCAGCAATGGTCAAATTGTCACTTCACTAATCCCTTGTCAGTGTCACAGTTATCACTTTGTCTGATATACGAAAAAGGGCGGGAAAGTCGAATTAAAAGGCGCTCTTTTTGAAACTAAATAAATTTAATTTGTTTTGACCTATAAATAACCAGTTTTTAGCCCTTTTTCAATTCCATGAGTGAATTCAGTGGTGGGCTCATGGAGCCCTCGGCTTTCGATGCCACTTTAAAGCGGAAGAGTACAACTTGTATCCGCGAAGATGAACCGGTTCCCAAGATGTTACCCAAGTTCATAAATACTAAAAGGGGTTTATTCAAAGATATCCTTCCAATTTATGAAGAACAGAACCGCAAGGATTATCCCGTTTTACTTTTTCAGGAAAACAAGGAAAAAATTGATCCCTTTAAAATTAATAAAATTCTTAAGGACTTGGTGCCACCTAACACGCATGTTAAGCCCATTGGTCATTACTTTATCAAGATCTTTTTTCCAACAAAAAAAGAAGCAAACTCTTTCATTATGAATATGCCCATTCATAGCAAACATAACTGGTCAGTCAAGATACCTTTTGATCAAATTGAAAGCCAGGGAGTAATAAAGGTCCCTACTGAAATTGATGATTCTGAACTTCTATCGTCGTTGAAGTCACCTGGGTGTGAAGTTTTAGGTATCAAGAGGTTTAAGAAGAAGCTTCCCGATGGCTCACTTACTAGTCTCCCAACAGTATTGGTAACTTTTTTGAATATTAACAGACCCAGTCATGTTACTTATGAACATTTATGGCTAAAAGTAAGAGATTATTTTAAACCTTTAGTTCAATGCTTTAACTGTTTCAAATTCAACCACACTAGTGGTTCTTGCAAAAATGCCCAAGTTTGTTCTATCTGTGCAGGTAACCATTTCTATAAAGAATGTTTACAAAAAGATAAAATTAAATGTAATAACTGCCAAGGACCTCACGTAGCAGTCGCCTATGAGTGCCCCCTTAAGGCTTCGAAAGTTGCTGAAATTAAAAACAGAATTTTGGGTGGTACATCATATGCTTCAGCTATTAAAGGCTCCAAATCAGTCTTACATACATCTAATGACAAAACCTCAAAAAATATATCTTTGAATTCTAATGTAAATACTAAAGCCACATCAGCGCAGAAACGATTCATTATAAGCGACATATTGAACTGTGATTCAACATTAAATGGTATTATAAAAACAGTTGTAGATTTGATTTCCAAGAAAGATGGAGCACCAATTACATCCAGGATAATAAAATAATTGTTAATACACAATTTAAGCAATATATAATATTATATGGATAAAGATATTAAAGTATATTAATGTAATGGAACTAAACTTCACACTGGAATCCTAGATATATTTCCCCTAAACTTGATGTTTTTAAATAACTTTATTGATAATAGTATTGATAGCATCAACTTTATTTTAATTAATAAATGGAACCTGACTTTGTTTTAATAAAAAAATAAGCATATGGGTTATATTTGCAAGAGGCTCTGATCAACCTCTCAGAGCCATTGCAATTAAATTTATATTTTAAATTCACTATTATTGATATAAGATTACAATTTTCAAAATATTCTATGTCAAATTGAATTAGTTTCTTGTATTTTCTCTATTATTTTGTGTGTATATTGTCCTTCTCCACCTAATGGTAAATTTTATATTAATATTCTGAAAGAAACATTTAGTAAAATAAAAACATAATTTCTTATTCATTGCATACTTTAATTTAATGCTCTTCTTCTGTTTTTGGGGTGCTAAAATGAATAACATTAGAGGCAATTTCATGATTGATAAAAACTGCATTCGTTTTAATGATCTTAATATTGTAATTTAGCCCCTATAGACAATAGGAGTAAATGTTAGATTTAGTTTTTGTTTCTCAATCTTTCAGTTCCAATAGTCATAGGTTAAGATTTGGACATTTGGACATCTTGTCATTTGTATAGATTAAAACTCTCCGGATAATAAATGTTAAATATATTGTAAATAGGAAAGCTATTGCTAATTGTTCTTTGCAAAGTGTAAAATAACAATTTTTATGATGTTCTTTGATTGTAAGTAGTTTTCGGTGCAGCGCAACATAATACACAGATTACTTTACTTTTGGGATAATAGGTAATTGTAAATATTTAAATAATGTACATTGTTGATAACGTAGTGGAAATAAAACCTCTGATTATTGATTTTATAAACCTACTCATAGAATACATTTACCATGGGAAGAATGTCAACTTAATACAAAAAAAGTGGGACAACATGTACGCCATCTCTTGTTATACCCAAGCAAATATTCACAGCGGGAATTTCAAATCACATCACATACATCCAATTTCAAAATTATTTTTAAATGTTGGCTTTTGCACTGCAAGAAATCGTATCAGTTTCAATATGCGGTAAACTGATAAATTTTCTTGCAGGTTTAGCCAGCCCGATGGTCAATACATAAACAGAAGTAATCATCTAAAGGTTTATTATAATTATACAAATTCAAATAAACGTTTTAGAATTGCAATCTTTTTCTTCAACGCTGAATGTGACGCTTCTTCTGCTAACTTTCTGTTTCTTAAAAAGCAGTATCTTTTTATGTAGATGTGTTTACTATATATTTTACAGTATCGGCCTTGTGTTCTTGACATTTATTTAAAAAAATTAAATTAATTTCGCTTGTTATTATATCTATAATAAACGTTGTGTTGTGGTGTTTTTCTTTTAAAATCTCATTCACTTTTTGAGCACAGTTCTCGACACACAACATAAAGTCGCGAGATGCGTACATTACACTTATTTTCAACTCATTATACTCCTTGAAATCGACGAAGAGGTGCGTGGTGTCCATTTCTATTGCAAAAAGCATTTCTTTGCATGTCAAACATTGATTTTTATTGTTTAAGAATAAAACCACAAACATAGGCACATGCTTGTAGTTCAGCATCATCTACCGTACCTTGTTGTATATAATCGTCAATCAGATCTAATTGCATTGCTCCTCTGGTGTCCTCTTCAGTCTCTTCTTCAGTGCATAATGTCTCACCTGTCTGATGTCTCATCTGATCATTCGACAGTAATACTTTGCAGTTGTCTAATATGGCCTCATTCTCATCCAGTTTGCAATTGCCAATACTAATATAAGACAAATTGCTAAGTATGGCTGTTTTCAACCCTGCAACAAATTGTCCTACACTAGGGTTGGAATTGGATCCACAGTTTCCCCTGATGCAACCAAATAAATTTTCAAGCGGATCATGCTGAAGTCGCCGCATTGCAAAACTTTTTATATTAGCATGTTTAGTTGTAAGGGTAGTTCACAGCCATTCTATGCCAATAATAGTCCATACCCAGCCTTCCTGAGTAGGAGGAGTGCTTCTACATCCCACAAACTGTAATTTCTTAAAAAACTCTTTCACTTCCTTGAAATGGGATGTGGTGATTTAATTTTTAGGTTTGTGGCATGTGGTTTGCCGGTTTGCCTTTTTTCAAGTCTGCTGTGTCAGCATTTACACAGTCAAAAAGTTTGTCGGCGTTAGAAATAACGTTTGCAGTTTCTGCAGCCTCCTCCTGAAAATGTAAGAATATTTATTTAGTATTGAAACATTAAATGTTGACATGATCTTTATTTTAGCATGTTTGTTTCAAGAAATATTTTAGCAAGATTCGTGTTACTTCTTATTGTTACTGAGATCAAGCCTTATAACAGATGAATATAGATCATAGTATTGAAATTTTGTTGACACCTTTTGGGTATGGTAAAAAACTGAAAAACTGGTTATAGTTTTCTTCATTACTTTTCATTATGGGACCTACTGAAGTTTTAATGAAATGTTGTGCATGACGCATGAGATTGTACTAAAAATCAGTATGCTGCTGCTTTATGTTATCGAAATATTATAACTAAAATAACAACATATCGCAGCAGAATAGGAATCTCTCAAACAAAACAACCAGCCATCCAAAACTATCTAACCAAATTTAACTGTTAGTTAGACAGTATCCATTTATAAACCACGTATAAAACAATACAAATTCTAACCTTTACATAATTTTCTCCAGGAGCTGCATGCCTACGTAGTTTCTTAGTAGTGAAGTTCACATAAGAGGATTCATTAAAATGTGTGTGGCACAGCATTCGATGCTCATTATAAAGCTTCAATTGAAAATCAGGTGAAGACCAATTTCCATGAGGGAAACAGAATTTCGCCCATAGTTCACAGCTAAAAATAAACAATATTTAGACATTGATTAAATACACAGTTTGTTTAGATCAATTTCATGTTTTTGTTTGTTTGTTTTAATTTATACCTTATATAATGTAAGTCTGATGAAATACGTACCGGAGATAGTTCTTACTTCCCGGTTTGGGAAACCGATGTAAGGTTATAGCTGGATCGTCATTAGGTGAAGTCCCACACATAAAGCACTTCGTTTTGAGTTCTCTCATTGTGTTATACTCAAATAAACAGTTTATCAGTTATTAATTAAGGTGATAAGGGGGTGCCCCGAGGTAAATGTATTCTATGCTAACACGTTCTTGGCTTGCACTAGCCGATTTTCAACACTACTATCAGAAAGCTATTAAGACCGAGAAAGAAAATGCCAAGGAACTAAAACGCTGTCGATCTTTAAAAATCAACAAAAAGTAAAAATTAAACTAATTGCGACGACAATGATCAAAGCGAGCAGACATTTTTATGAAGTGTTGCCATGCCAAATTTCATCCTTCCTCATTTATCCTGGATTTAGTTCAAATAGTAATGAAATTAGTTTTTTATTTAATAGGGTACTATGGTTAGAATATTCATTTTATAAATTAATGTTAATTTTAATAAATGTTAATTAACAAATCGGTATCAGAAAGGTCTTGTATGCTTATATACTTAGGTGCAGTAGAGGTCAATAGGTGAAGGCACGTCACCTGTACTGCACCTATTCCATAGAATATGTAAACGATATGTGCGCTTCTATTATATTAAATATTTTTTACATAAAGTTGGTACATGGAGTAAAACGATTTTACCTACAATTAAGGTAAACGTTCAAAATATAGCAACAGAAAGAAAAGTAGTTTCTTTTTCTTAATTGAAATGTTGCCAAGACCATAAAAAAGTTAGTGTTTCATATTACTGGCAACATAAACTTGGCCCCCGTAGGCATGTCCCTGACTCGACAGTAAGAGCGACTACCCCTGAACCTACTCCAGTACTCCGTGACTGTGATTGATTTAGCAATGTCAATTCATCAATTGTCAATTTGTCAATACATACTGGCGAAATGTGACATACATAAAAATGTGTTATGTTTTATTTTTATATGTAAGGAAAAATATTTGTGATTCATTAAATTTTATATTCATCCTAAGTTCTGTTAGATCTATATGAATTAGTTATAAGACTACTATGTACTAGGGATGCAAACCAGTAAAATTACCCCGCTGAAATACGATACTATATATATAATATTATAGATATTAGTTTTGTCATATATATTATATAGATAATGTTAAGTATAACTTAGACATAAAAGATTTAAAGTTAACATGTAAAAATAATCCGAATTGTTAATTTTTTGTTGGGTTGATGGTAAGACCAATGCCCGTAATAAATGAAAAAAAAAAAAGAAAAACACTTGTCAGTTGTATTTGTTTATTGTTACAGGTTTACCTTATAATTCCTTAAATTGAATATTGTGTCGGTGTCTCGGTGCATTACAGAGTTGGTGAATGGTGTGCCACTGGATGGAACCCTGTTTCTGTAGTACCTAGTTGAATTCTGTATGGTTTGAAACGCGTCGAGGAACGTACGTACAGTTTTTTTATTACCGCTTCGACTTTAAATCCTTATTCAATTGATCTATTCCCATAAACATGAAGTTTAACAGTTACCGTCACGGTAATTGTTATCGCGTTCTGCTTTGTCATTCCATTACCCATACTATGTAGAACACTACTCTCTATATCTCTATTACAGTTGCCGTGTGGCCGGTCGGGTGATTGGACAACAAAGCGAGTGGAGTACAGCCAGTCTGATAACTACTCGCGTCAACTTCGTAGCAATCGTGGCACTCAAATAAATAGTTTGTTGCGGCACTCGTCTCTTCATTGTCTGATTAAAGTCTGTAAGTACTGCTTTTTCTAAATAAATGTTGATTGTACCAGTCTTACTGCAACTGTAAACAGGTGAGTTTAAATAAAACAATTTAAAATTTTGTCAGGTTACAAGGCAAATATAATTTGCTAATATACTTCATAATCCATCTATCTAATTAAGCTGTTTTATTATATCCACTTGTGACCGTATGTTATCAGTTTGCGGGCTGGACAAAATCATTATCTGCTATGTTATTTCGTATTATCAGTATTAATACTGTGATGATGAAACATTGTTAGGTACTTTAGATCTCTGTGTTGTAGTTGCAGTGTGCACATTATTAACTTACTAACACTTGTACACCAGTGCAGATACAGATGTAAATAATAGATTCATCATTTCGGCTGAATAAAGTCCACTGCTGGACACAGGCCTCCCTCAAAGATCACCACAACAATGGATATCGGGCTGTTGTGTGCTCATTGGGGGGTTTTGCCATAATTGCCACGCTTGGCAGACGTGGTAGGTTAGATTATCAAGTGGCAACTTTATACTAATATTAGTTATTTTATGTGGCAAATTTTATATGGCATGGAGACATGGTCACTTACAATGGGCCTTGTAAGAAAGCTCAAGGTTACTCAGCGAGCTCTGGAGATAGCTATGCTTCACTTCATATGCTTCTACTAGATCTAATCAGGAATGAGGAGATTTATAGAAGAACTAAAAGTTGCCGATATCGCTGTAAGGATAAGTAAGCTGAAGGGTCAATAGGCGGGGCACGAGACTACGCACCAAAACACGCAATATAGGTCAATCTTCGACGAGAAGGACTGATGATCTGGTGAAGGTCACTGTAAGCCGTTGGATGCGTGTGGCATGTAACCGGACTTTGTAGAAATCTATGGGGGAGGCCTTTGTTCAGCAGTGGACATCCTTTGACTGATGTGGCAAATTTCAACTAAAACTTTATTTATTTATTTATTATACTCTTTATTGTACACCAATCATTAAAGGTAATAAAAACAGTAGTGCTTATTAGTATATTTTAGAGTACAATGGGCGGCCTTATCGCGCTCGGCGATTTCTTCCAGGCAACCTTAGGATGGAGAAATACTTAACTGGATAATATATGCGGCAGTTGATCGTGCACACAGATACATAATGAAATAACTAAATTACGTATACTATACTAAATATATAAATAATGGAAGATTATACACAATATAGATATATAAATACACAAACATTTATATAAACACATATACAAATACTTTTTAATTTATTGGACAAAATATCGAAAAGCAGTTACTTCAGATGTAATACCTAGTAAATTCTATAAATCATATCATATTCATCAAATCATAAGGAAAAGAGATGTTTCTATACAAATAGATGCAGGAGTAAAGGGGACAACATCATGATGTTTTATCTCTTTCGGCGTAAACCTTGGGGTTTGTTTAGGTCCAGCAAACTGGCGCGAAACAATTTTGTGAAATATCTTGGTGAATTGTTTTTCAGCCTAATAGGTGATATTTTTTGGCAACTGCGTATTTGTGAATATTATTGAACCCTTGACCTACTTTAGGCAGTAAAAGCGACAGCGGACGAAAAGAAGAAAGTATAACCTTTCAATGGTAAGTTGCATATTTTTTCGTTTAAATGGACCAACTACAGTGTGCTATGGATTTTTTTACAAATGTGTTGTAATATTCTATGCTAAAACTGACATTTTAGAGTCTATTTCCTCATAATTTTAAATTTTTAAGAATATTGGTTTATCACTATAACCCCTTTAAATTTAGGAGGTCACACGAATGTTTGCAGACAAACTGTAATGACGTACATTTAATTTGTCCGAGTTATAGGAATACCAACGTAGGAAAAATATTTTTCCCTAATTCATTGGTAATTTACTTTTAGTCTGGAATCGAGTATTTTTATTAGTAGCTATTAAAACGGCACGGTTGGTGCAGTGGCTGATACAGTCGACTGCTGCGCTCCGGGTCGTGGGTTCGATTCCCCCACGGAACAAATATTTGTATGATCTGCAGGTAGTTGTTCTGGGTCTGGGTGTATTGTATGTGGAATTCATGTCTGTAAACGCACCCACGACACAGAAGAAGCCCTAGTGTGGGGCAACGTTTATTTTAAATCAAAAATAATGTTGTAATTTGTGAAAATGTATGAATGTGTATCTCAAACTCGTGTACTTATAATTGATAAAAATTTGAATACATTTGGGCATGCTGGTGTACTGACAAAACACGATGAACGTTGAATATTTTTGGTATTTATACGTTACCCTACACTAGGATTTCTCTTGTGTCGTAGGTGCATTTACAAACACAAATTCCGCACACAATACACCCAGACCCAGAACAACTCCTTGCAGATCATACAAATATTTTTTCCGTACGGGAATCAAACCCGCGACTCTGAGCGTAGCAGCCGACTGTATCAGCTACTGTGCCAACCGTGCCGTCAATACAGTAAAAAATTTCAAACGTCTTTCTAGAAAATTAATTTTCCTTTCTTTCTTTATATGATAAAATATTTTCACGATCCTAGGCTCGGTTAGACACAAGAAATATATGACAAATTTGTTTTTTAGTAATAGAAGGTCGATTTTTGGCCGAAGCCGAAGTCGATCGGTTATCGGGTTATTCGGTCGCCACAAGCCGAAGGTTTAATAATCCTAAGAAATTCACTTCCAGATTGGCTAAAAGTGATTAAAATAATGATTTTAAAATGTTTATGGTGAGTGTATAAGCAATTTAACGAGATGATTAAAATTACCTTGCAACTTGTCAAAAATAGTAACACTTTGAAATAATGCCAATTGTTATATTTAATCCACAATTTTATGTGAATGTTTTACCCACATAATAATAGCCAAAGGAGTCTTGAATTCTTATTAGGCTTTTGATATTTGTCAATTCAATTAAAAATAATTAGTAATCAACGCTAAACAGTCTTATGTTGTAAATTAAAAATAATAATTTATGGGCATTTTCACCAATTAAGTTCAGTTGCATATATTTGCCCCGCAGCGCTCAATAATTTTTTACTAGGAATACTAGCGGGAGGAGCAGATAAATATTGCCGTAGATAAGTATATGGACTAGAAACTTGGTTATTTAAGTTTCGGCGCTAGCTAGGAACATTCGGCTTCGGCCAAAACTTTGGCCCAGTTTGGCCGAAGGTTGCTTCTATGGCTGAAAGTGGCCGAAGCTGAAGGTTCGGCTTGGACTCTAAAAATCTTACGGATTTTCCAAGGTATTGACTGTCCGAAGTTTTTGGATCAAGGCTACGGGTCAAACTAATTGGAACGTTATTATTGCATCCTTGTCAAAATATCGGTAATTAGAAGTAAATGGTTTGAATGTACATAACTATATTATTTACTGTTTTTGGAAATGTATGTAAAGAATCCATAATATTCAGAACAATTTAATTAAACATTAGGGAAATGGGTTGATAGGTTGATAACCCTGGTAAACTATCTCTATCTCATTAGGTATACGCTAAGGCTCCGTCTAGTTAATACTCAGTCTACGATAATGATATAAATCACATGTCAAAACACTGTATAAATTTAATATTAGACTATGATTTCGGGACTATTCGCGCACAGATAAATCAAAACAATGTTTTGACTAACCTCAACGTTTCGGCTAAGTTGCATTGACCGTGGTAACGAGAAGACTGATTTAATTTAATGTCAATATTTCAATATTAAGTGTATAAAATCAAATATGTCAGTTTATGTTTAAAAAGTAAAAAGCAATGTTGACTGTATCTAGCGAGCAACTCAATCCCAAGCTTTTGTATCATCAAAACAATAAAAAAAATTATAATGACCTTTATTGCAGAGTTTAGATTTAATAACAGTTTTAAATTTCTTACGGGATAAATTTTTGACTTCAGTGGTAAGTTTATTGTAAAAACGTATACATTGACCCATGAACGAGTTGCTTACTCTGTGGAGACTAGTACAATGTACAGCAAGATTGTGTTTATATCTGGTATTAATACTGTGAACATCGGAAATTTTCATATATATATTGCGAAGTCAGAATACCAATCTCTGAATTTTTCCCTGAGAGGTACCTTTGGACCCAATTTTTAAATGGCTCGAACTGCCCTTTTCTGTAAAGTGAACATGGTATTAATGTCTGCACAGTTTCCCCAGAGAAGAATCCCATGTGACATTATACTATGAAAATAGACTATTATGGCTGTATCTTCATCAGTAATGTTCCGAATTTTCTTAACGGCGTAGGCTGCAGAACTAAGTCTACTTGACAACTTGGCAATATGTGGGCCCTACTGCGATTTGGCATCTATAGTTATCCCAAAGAAAACTGTTCACTCAACAGGGTCCAGCTCTATTCCGTTCAGTAGTACATTGATATGTAACTGTCTGACATTAGGCATTGAAAATTTCACATTTTCTTTTTCTCGTGAAGGAGAAGATTAAATGCACATTAAACCAATGCACAACTTTGGAGATTGCATCGTTAACTTCGTCAAAATTCAGAACTTGTTGCTTGATTTTAAAAATAAGTGACGTATCATCCGCGCACAACATAATTTCATGATTGTGCCTTTCGTAAAAAGGCAAGTCATTAATAAAATGGGGAACAAAAAGGACCTAGAATTGATACCTGTGAAATGCCCATGGTGACCGAAGATCCTTGAGATCTCTTACCATTAACATCAATACCTTCTGAATTCTGTTGTTTAAGTAAGAAGTCAGAAGGTCAAGAGCCTTATCCCTTAATCCATAATGGTGCAATTTCCTTAGGAGCGTATCGTGATGTACGAAATCGAAGGCCTTGGAGAAGTCACAGAATATACCAAAAGCGTCCTATGAGTTCTCCCAGCGTCGAAATATTTTTTCAGCAATTCCACGCCCGCATTCCGTGTGGTGCCGCTCAGAATGCCACCACCCCATTTCATCCTGTGGGTGTCATAAAAGTCGACTAAGGGCTCATTAGCTGACACACTTGAGTCTCAATTTTCTGATGTTCCAAAGAATTTTAATGTAGTCCATATTAAAAGAACATTAATAAGTCATACTGATAATGTAACAGTTGAATTGATATTGCTGCAGGTTGTATAACAGCGTGACGCAATGGGTATCGAGCGAATGGTTAACGGCGTAGCGGTGGCGGCTGTGAGCGAGGTGAACAGCGAGCAGTACGATGCCCTTATACTCGTGACGTCACCCGGCGTGACGCCACCGCAGGCGCTCGAGGACTTCGTGGCCGACGCGCTACAGATTGACGCGTCCCTCGACAAGGTACGACGTGGCACCAGTATTTACCATATATTACAACTGTGTTGTTGATATGCATAAGGGTTGGTAAAAAATAATAATTGTATGTTGTACTTTTTTTTAAACAATTATTTTAAGATTTTTAACACGTGTTTATTAGCTTGGTGTGGATCTATGTATCTATGAATCTATGTAACGGAATTTTTGAACACGATTTTCATCCCTTTCAAAACGTCGGATTGATTTGAAACTTCGCACACTTATCAAGGATGTCATCGGTGACAATGCAATAATTTGCCCCATTAACTTTGCCAGGATCCTCAGGATTAGCGGGATTAGCGTGGGGTGCTTGATCTCAATTGTTGTAAATATTTACAAAAGTAGTGCAATCATGAATGTATCTGATAAAGCACCCCACGCTTTTTTTACAATCTTTTTTTTTTTGTTAATCACTATTGTTATTTTAGCTTATTGAAAATTATTTTCTACTTTTTAGTTCGGTTATCTACAAAATCGTGTCTTTTAAACTATTATTTATTTTCTATTTTTGTTTGTTTTTCTTTATTTATTTTTTTTCTTCTAAAAAAAACGTTGCCCCACACTAGGATTTCTCCTGTGTCGTGGGTGCGTTTACAGACATGAATTCCACACACAGTGAAATGATATTTGTGAAGTGTGTGAAGCAGGTATGAAGACGCACTTGACGGCACGATTGCTGCAGTGGCTGATTTAGTCGGCTGCTGCGCACTGGGTCGTGGGTTTGATTCCCGCACGGAACAAATATTTGTACGATGTGCATAGTGTCGGGCAAAGTTAAAAAAAAACTCGTTTCACTCTTCAGTAAATTTAAATGAAACCGTTTGATAAAAACGTCTCGAATTGATTTATTAATTATTGGCATTAACATCATGAATGCTTTAAAATGAAACTATACTCCTCTGTCAAGAAAGTAACGAGAATAGATCAATAATACACAAAATGTTTGTTATTCATCCAAATTTATTTTATCACCTTCGAAGTATGCTCCTTCAGAAACGATACACTTACGCCAACGAATAATCCAATCATCAAAACAGTTTTTAAACGCTGTTTCCGGAATTGAGTTCAGTTCTCGCCGCGAATTCTCCTTTGTCTTCTACCGATTGAAAACGGGTGCCACGAAGTGGTAATTTGAGTTTAGGAAAAAGAAAGAAGTCGGCTGGAGTCATATCTGGTGAATATGGTGGTTGCACGGTGGTATTTGTTGAGTGTTTGGTCAAAAACTCGTTCACAATGATGGCCGTGTGTGAAGGCGCATTATCGTGGTGTAAAATCCAAGAATTTTCTTTCCACAAATCTGGCCTTTTTCTTCGAATTTGCTCTCTTAAATGCCGCATAACGCTCAAATAATATTCTTTATTTACCGTTTGACCTTCCGGCAAAGATTCCGAGTGCGCAACACCGCGATAGTCAAAGAAAACATGACACATAACATGACTTTGACTTTTGATCGACTTTGGCGTGGTTTTTCGGTTTCGGTTCAGTTGGAAGGCGCTACTCCGAAGCTTGTTGACTAGTTTGCATGTCAAACTCGTAAACCCACGTCTCGTCACCAGTAACAATGCGTTTCATGAATTGACTCGTTCTAGCATGTCCTCGGCGACTCTCATGCGATTGAGTTTTTGAAGAAAATTCAGGTCTTTTGGGACTAGCCGAGCGGTAACATGTTTCATACCCAAATGATTAGTTAAAATGGTACGGATCGACTCTTGAGACAGAAAGTTCGGCGGCTACCTCTCTCAAAGTTGAATAAAGATTTTCAGTCACTATTTCCTTCACTTTTGCGATGTTAACTTCAGTTGCAGACGTTGATGGCCTACCAGAGCGAGGTAAATCTTCCATCACATCTCGACCGCTTTTGAACGCTTTATACCACTCATAAGCACGTGTTTTTGATAAGTCGATTCACCGTAAGCCTTCTGTTACATTTTCAGTGACTCCGAACACGAAATTCCATTGGCGATGCAATATTTAAGACAAACTCTTTTTTTATTTATTTCTATAATCTATATTGTACACCACATAATGCGTAGAGATAAATATTTAAAAAGATACATGTACAATGGGCGGTCTTATCGCACAGGGCGATCTCTTCCAGACAACCTTTGGATGAACAGGAAGAAAGGAGAGAGGTATTGGGCTGTCAAGTGTACAATATATTATACACAATATTACTTAGACATAAAAATATAAAATACATAACAATACCTACAATAAATATTATATATATAAAACAATGATAAAATATACTAATAAACATCAAATATAACTGAGAAAGGAGAAGAAAAATTAGAGAGAAAGGTAATGCTCCTTAACCATTTTCTTAAAAATAGGTAGTGTCTGAGCACGTCTTACTTTAATAGGTAATGCATTCCAAAAGCGAGCCGCTTGAATAGTAAATGAATTATCGAAGAAGGAAGTGGAATGCATACGTATACTTAATTTTAGATTTTTTGATGATCTCAAGAAACTAGAATGTGTCTCAATTCAATTCAATTCAATTCAATTCAATTCTTTATTGCATATCACATGTGTTTTAAAAGATCTTAATAATAATTATAAGTTCACATGGACCCTGTCGGGCATAACAATTTAATACGATTTAAGTAGTAGCATAATATAATTCGAAATAGTACAATAATAATAGTAATACAATAATAAGTAGTTGTTTGAATAGTAAATAATATTCTATGTCGTAATTCAATGTCTTAATTATATCGGTCGGCAATAAAATTTCAATGTTATATTATAAATTATGTCACAAATTCAAATGAAAATTAATATCTTCAGTCATATAACCATCATCAGTTACTTTATTAAGTCATGTCTTACGTTGAAGATGGCTAATGTCCTCAGATATAAATAAAATATCTACGATTTGAAGTCATCATTAAATAAATCATTTAGCGTGTAATAGCATCTATCGACAAGTAGTTTTTTGAGACGTTTAATAAATATTTTATCATTTTCTTCTATTTTTATGTCGTTTGGTATTTTATTATATATTTTTATGGAAGTTACGTGAGGACTCGTGCTGTGTAATTTAAGCTTAGATTGTGGTATTACGAGCATATTTTCAAACCGTGCACGTGGTGCATATCGGCGAGGTTGGTCTGTTACTTTTAAATAAAATGTTGGATTATGTCTTACAAATTTACAGATTTCTAAAATATATATTGATGTCAAAGTAAGAATTTCTAGTTTCCTAAAGTGCGGCCTACAACTTTCATCATCGTGGATATAAACTATTATCCTTATGCATTTCTTTTGTAGTTTAAACAAGTCATCGTTATCTACACAATTTCCCCAAAGAGTTATACCATACTACTACCTACATACTACTCACAAATGAACTCAGCGTTCTTTAAGATAAAAAGGGGTAGAAGGTTTAAAGAGCACATTTTAAAGCAAAGAAAGAATGTGAGCGTTCCGGCGAAAGTGGATGGAAGGCCATTTGAGCTTAGTTCGAAATTCAGAAACGTGATCATATTTGCGTAGGCCAAATATAAATCTGATACAAAGATTATGAAGTCGCTCAAGCTTGTCAAATTGGTCTTGCGTGAGATCGAGATTGCTGGCATCAGCATAGTCAAGGATCGAGAGTAGAAGAGATTGTGCTAACGCAATTTTGGTATTAATGGGGAGAAAATTACGAAGACGTCTCAAGGAGCCTGCTGCAGCAAATAATTTACGACTGACTTCCTGAAGTTGTTTAGTCCAGGAAAGAGTATTGTCGATATAAAAAATCCCCAAGTTCTTAACGTTGTGGGATATAGAAATAACAGAGTTACCAAGAGAAACTTGGGGAAGTGTCGACCAGACAATCTTAGAGACCGTTCGAGAGCCACCAACAACAGTCACTTGAGTTTTTGTTGGGCTGATCTTTAGTCCAAACTTCGTGCTCCATTCATCTATACGAGCCAGGTCAATATTGATAGTTTCAATAGCGTTAGACAGCTCTCCGAAAGTGGCCTGAGTGTAAATTTGGAGATCATCTGCATAAATGTGGAAGGAAGAAGACAGTCGAAGAGTAATAGAATTAATAAAAATTGCGAAAAGTAGTGGGGATAAAACGCCACCCTGAGGCACACCAGTAGAGGTCTCCACCTCCTCTACACCAGAAGAGAAAGATTCTTGGATGCAAATACGCTGCCGGCGGCCAAACAGGTAACTATGAAACCAGTCAAGTACCGATGGAGATATGTTAAAAGAGCAAAGTATTCCAAGCAAAATACGTGATCTACGGTATTAAACGCGTTGCTAAAGTCAAGCAGTGCAAGTACAGTCAACTTACCCATTTCCATGCCTGACCTGATATCGTCTGTAATATTCACAAGGGCTGAGGTAGGCTATGTCCAGGCTGAAAACCAGACTGAAAGGGATTAAGCAGACTGTGTTTGAAAAGGAACATACTAAGTTGATGGTGGATAAGCTTTTCAAGAACTTTTTAGATTTAGATTTAGATATTTTTATTACAGATAAGAGACAACCTTACAAAAATTACTAATGTACTAGACATGTTCTTATTAATATTAAAACGCTCTGTACTTACATGGTATACACATTCACTTAAATAATTAAAATACATCATGTTTTCTAGATCACTAAAACTTATTAATGGACTATGGTGTAATAAGAACAAGACAGCTGGTCTTTGGTTGTCTTTAGACTGATTCACACTATCCCCCGTACTAGTAAAAAACTGTATCACGAACAGATAGTCTTCCTCGTCCTCAGAGCCACAAAATGCTTTGTTGTATAATGTATCTAGTTTTATAAATTTAAAGTATTACAAACAACTAGTTGAATTAGTCCTGATCGTGGTAGTTTAATAAAAGTACCTCACTGTTTTATAAATGTATCGCGCAATTATTAATTCTTAGTATACCCTCTAAACTTTTACCTTGATGTATTTATTGACCAGTATATGCAAGGAAGTAAGATGCTTTTTAAAATTTAGTTTTATAAATATTAAAAATAGATACATATTAATGTAAATAATTATGGTGTGTTGTTAATTACTTTGTAAATATTAAAAATAGATACATGTTAATGTAAATAATTATGGTGTGTTGTTCATTATTTTTATTGTTAAGTGGTAATTAGGGTTCTGTTTCATAAGTACATGTGTTTGGGTAGGTTCCTGCGTGTTTGCGTTTTGTGTGTGGGTGATTTGTGTGTGTGGGTGAGTGTGCGTGTGTGGGCGTGTGTCTATGAGTGAAATTGAATGTTATGTATGTAGGTGTATGTGCGCGGTTTTATGGCAATATTAACAAGAGGTTTTCAGTGTCACCGTAGTCTAATGATTTTAGGAAATTATCGATAACGTTTTTACATTCGTGGTGGCTTAGATCTCTCAGTTTGATGCATTTGCTTATTTTGTTGTATAGACTAGGGCCAAGATATTCAATGAATTTCTGAGCAAACATTGTTTTACATTTTGGTATGATATACACAATATCTCTTCTACGCCGTGTTTTAAAGTCTGGACTTATTCTGTGTTGGGCAAGAATTACTGTTTTGATATATATTTTGCGTAATGAAAGGACGTTAAGTTCTGTATATAGTAAAGAAGTGGGGTAAGAATACTTTTTTCGTGACATAACTTTGAGTATTGTGCGTTGGGCTCTTTCGACTATCAACATATTGGTTTTTGAGGTTCCTCCCCAGACACTCAAACCATAAGCCAATATAGACTGGCAGAGTGCATAGTAAACTTGCATTAGTAGCTCGATAGAACATATGTTTCTAAGATTTTTAAATATATAAATTAACTTTTTCGTGCGATTGCTCAAGTGATTGATATGTTCCTTCCAGTTTAGACATTGATCCACTATCAGACCGAGGTATTTAATGTAATTAGTTCTAGTTATTGTGCAACAATTACAGTTGCTCCTATTATTACATGTGTGTGCCTGAATAATAATAGAATTAGATGGGGGTTGTGATTTAAGGTTTGTAGTAAATGTTATAAATTTTGTTTTATCGAGATTAAGCGTGAGCAGATGATTATCCAGCCAAGAGGTCACGAGACTAAAACCTTCATTTGCTGCCTTGATTGCCTCTGTCCACGAATCAGAACTGAACAATAAAACCGTGTCATCAGCAAAAGTTATTATTTTTCCTCTATGTACGTGTAAATTACATAGGTCGTTTATATAGATTAAGAATAGTGTAGGCCCTAACACACTGCCCTGAGGCACACCAAATGCAATTTTTTCCTCATTACTTAAGCTATCATCAATTTTTATAACCTGTGTCCGATTTGATAGATAATCCCGAAATAGTTGCAATGGTAAACCTCGAATTCCAATGCTCTCAAGTTTGTGTAAGAGGATGGGAATGGAGACGGTATCGAACGCCTTTGCTAGGTCAAGGAATATACCCAGTGTTTTTTTACCTCTATCCAAGTTGTCAACTATATACGCTGACAACTTGTGCATTGCATCAGTAGTAGATATTTTTTCTCTAAACCCAAATTGATTACTAGAGAGAAGTTTATGTGACTCCAGATATAATTTAAGTCTTGTATTAATTAACTTCTCCAGTATTTTCGAGACACTAGGTAAAAGGGAAACAGGTCTATAGTTTGAAACTATATCTCTGTCCCCTGTTTTATAGATAGGGACAGTAATTGCTTTTTTTAGCACACTCGGAAATACACCTACACTTTGGATAGGAATGGAAGAATGGATATGGGTCGGTAGTCAGAAAAGGAGCAGGATTAGATTTTTTGGGTAAATGAATAACTTGAGCATCTTTCCAGGCTTGTGGACTGAGAAACTGAGAAATTGAGGATGTAAACAATGACAGGAAGAATGATTTCAAGGATAGGAATTATCATTTTACGGCCAAAACAGTCACAACCAACAGCGTTGGATGTAATCGATACAATGCTCTTTTTAACATCACATCATCTCACACGGAGAATTGACAATGACAAAAGGGGAAATATCTGGTAATCTGGTATCGGTAACTTTTTCTAGTTAATATTTTTTTTATATCATCAGTCATACAAGGCGCTGGAAGTCAGCCAAGCCTCTTTGTTCGGTGTTTTTGTCCATAATGAAATTCGCTATACCAATAGATATGATATAACCAATAACAGCACTGTATTTAATATAAATAACAGATGCAACTCAAACTCCGCGCCAATATGGAAAACAGTTGTGCCAATCTAACAACAACAATAAAAACAAAAATTTGAATTTGGAATCATAAACAAATCATCCATTCCCGATACTTTTTTGACTGAATGTATAAAACTGCATTGTAGCTAACCCACCACAAAATGAAAAACAAAAAACATTTAAATGAAAAATAGAATACTTATGTTGTTTGAGTAATGTAAAGTATGACTAACTGTTGAGGTTAAGATGTGGTTGATTGATCAGCAAATTGGCGTAAACTACCGTTTTGCCAACGGCTGACATTGCGTCGCGCCTTCAGAGCTGAGCCGAGGTTAACGAAGTCGGTTACACTTACGTCATAGACAAAGCTTTTTTCAACCGGCTTAAGCCGATTCCGCATCGATAAGTAGACCAAAGTAGTCAAAATGATCAAATGACAAATCCATTTATATGTATGCAGTCTGAACTCTCTTCTTGTGGTAAGCATCCAAAGTGGTCTATATATCTATTTATCACAATTTAAGCCACCCCGGGATACGAGCTACCACCCGCCTCATGACTGAACGCCACGTTTGGCCTTCTGTCGACAAGGATTGCAAGTAATGGGCCCGCACTTGCGAGGCGTGTCAACGCGCCAAAATGTCTTACCACAATTCCTCCCCTCTCGGCAAATTTGTCCTACCCATCCGGTCGATTGAGACAAGTCGATTTTTAAACCTTGTATCACATTAGGATTTCTCCTGTGTCGTGGGTGCGTTTACAGACATAAATTCTACACACAATACACTTAGACCCAGAACAACTACCTGCAGGTCATACAAATATCTGTTCCGTGCGGGAATCGAACCCGCGACCCGGAGCGCAGCAGCCGACTATCAGCCACTGTACCATATCTTCAGTCCCTTGCTGATCTGCAGCGAATTTTGTTATTGCTTGATCGACATTGACAGAGTGACTAGATGGCCTGAAGTCTGGCATATGCGTTCTTCGTTCACCGTGGAGGAGGTAGCCGAAACTTTGACTTGGGAATGGATATCCAATTTTGGCGTGCCATCCGTCATTACGACAGACCAAAGCGCTCGGTAAGAGTCCGATCTGTTCCGCCGATTGATGGCATACTTTGCCACTAAGAGAATGAGGACGACGTGGTGCCATCCCTGCGCTAACGGAATGATCGAGCGCGTACACAACTCAAGATTGCTCTAATCTGCCACGACAACTCTTAGGTTCGATCGCTTCCTATGTCTCTTCTTGGCATGCGATCCTCTTTCAAGGAAGTCTTGAAAGCCACAACTGCAGCAATTATTTATGGAGAACCTCTGGTTGCCCGGCGAATTACTTGTCCCAGCTTCTGGATCTGACAGCATTGACAATCCTGCAGTTTCAGTTGTGCAACTTCGACATACAACGTCGACTGTACGTCCAATCCCTGCGTCTTGACTTTTCTTTCAAGGAGCTCTCATCGGAGACTCGTTTTTCTTCGGGACGACACCGTCATACGCCCCTTAAAATCACTATACTATAATCAGGTACCAAGTCATTGATCGTGATAGCGATGCTAAGACTATGACTCTGGTCGTTAAAGGCAAATGCATCGTTTGCAATGGTTCTCGAAACTCTTCAAAAATACGTCTAAATAACGAAACTTTAACAGATCCCCTAGCAAATAGCTAATGCTTTTAATTACTACTTTATTGAAAAAGTTATCCCAATATTAGACTCCGGAAATAGGGTTACGTCTCGAATTCGAAACAGGAAAAACTCGTTTTTATGCCCCCTTTGTTTAGGTACCGCAAGATGTATTTAAAATAATTAATTCACTAAAGAACACTTACACTTACAGCGTGGGTAGTGACGGAATTACAAAATCTGTTGCATCATCAGGAATAAGATCAACACTTGAGTCATTTGATTAATTTAAGTATAATCGTAGGTATTTTTCCTGATCCCTTAAAAAAATCTATTTTAAAGCCAATATTCAAAACAGAAAATAAAGATAGTATGGAATCTTACAGACCCATTTCACTTTTTAGCATAGTATCTAAAATCTTTAAAAAGTACATAAGAATTAAGCAAATATTTGGAAAAAATAACACTTGTTAACGAACAAAAAGGATGTAGTGAAAACGGAACATGAACTTGGCAATATACGATTTCTTGCATAAATAAAGTCATGCCAAACATAGATAAAACGAACCCTGTCTGCACAATCCTCTGTGAAATGACACAAGCGATCGATTATGTTCGACATGATATCTTAATACAGAAATTAGAGACATATTATTAGATGCAATATTGTTAAACTGGTACAATTGTACCTAGAAAATAGAAAACAAGTTACGGAAATATCCTCAATAAATACACGGACTAGTCGTGAATTAATATTCCAATCAAACGAACGAGCTGTCAAATATGGAGTACCCCAGGGTAGTGTGTTGGCCCCCCTCCTGTTCATACTATTTAGAGGGTCTTACTTTATTTATGGAACATATTTTAAGGCTAGGCTCTATGAATAGTATAGAATTCATTTCAAATATCAAGTACAGGTTTTACCGATAATTAAACAACAAAATATTTACTGACTCCTAATTATTTTCAACATCCATCCATGCCATGTACGTACGTAGTATTGCGAGCCAACACGGTGTATTGCGTTACACAACGTGTGTTGCGCATTTGGTTCAATGTGAAAATGAAGACCCAGAACGCACAGGCTACTGAAATAGGAAAACCAACATTGTTGTTCGGCCGGACCATTTTCAAACACAGACTTATGTAATAGTGATAGTTACCTACAGTTTTTACGCGGTGAGTTGCGCACTGGCACTACGATTGGCGCGTAACGGCGTAAGGGAGTACCTTCCTAACCAACGAGTACAGCGATCGTCGGATAGGTTAAGATGCTTGCTTGCATTGCTTGGCTAGCTCATTCGCCAGACCTCACGCCTTTAAGACTTGTAACATAAAAAAATGTAAATATAATCTAGATATTAGGTATGTACCTACATTTTAAATCATTGTAAATAAGTCTGATTAAATATTTTAAACACGCAAAGTTACTGTTTTGGTCATTTAAAAGCGTAGTGCGTACCTACCTAACCGATATGTGTGTAACCTACTATGCAGCAATGAGCAAATGCGGAAATAAAATACAAATCTCGAATAAATAAGACAACAAAATTTACAATATCTCATCGCGCCGGGTCTTAGCGGTGCTTGACAGTTATGGTTATGAACGAAGTAAGTACGTAGTAATGAAATACGATAGTAGGTAATGTAGGTATCTAAATAAAATTATTGTGTCAATAATTTTCCAGAACAAAGCCTGATAAAGTGTGATATGTATTAGCTTGATGCTAGATATGTATTACTCTGCTTACTTACGTAGATTTATTTTGTAGAATTGTAGTATAATAACATGTATGAGTAGTCGAGCATCAATTTGGTCCGAACCATTTCCTAAATTCCTAATACGAGGTAATAATAGGTACCTATCTATGCCGAACGCTAGTTAATTGCAGCGTGCATTGGTGCAGTGGCTGATACAGTCGGCTGCTGCGCTCTGGGTCGTGGGTTCGATTCCCGCACGGAACAAATATTTGTATGATCTGCAGGTAGTTGTTCCGGGTCTGGGTGTATTGTGTGTGGAATATATGTTTGTAAACGCACCCACGACACAGGAGAAATCCTAGTGTGGGGCAACGTTTTATAAAAAAACAAAACAAAAACAAATATATGTTTTTTTTTTACATTATTATATTTAGACATTGTACTAAAAATTTTCATTTTTTTGTATTATCATGTAGAAATATTATTGTAGAATTTAAAAGTACGTAACGTATATTTGTACGCCACAAAGGCCAAACATAACTGCTCTTTTATATATTTGATCTGTAGGCTTAATACATGTAACCTCATGTTTTTACAAATAAAGATCTTAATCTTTGCTTATCGTCCTAAGTGTTGACCTGCTTTTTCTGACCACACTGCTCCTATTGCACCCGAGCCTACAATGACACTCACCCAGTCTGTTCCTTTACAGCCACAACGACGGAACCTTCTACACATGCAAAGGTCACCACTAATACGAAATAACTGCCATATACCACACGGTCTGTGACACCTTTTCTTCTTTACGCTTTCTCTGTGTGGATGGTGTAGCGTTTTATGTAACGATATATATAGTCTGATAACACTATCAATGAGAAACCGAATTGTGCGATACATTAAATAGCCAACTGACTTGTTGTAACTTGTGTCGACTTGTCGAGCAGTTTGATTTAAGTTTAATAGTGTTAAAATATTATAGCAGTAAAGAAAGAAAGAAAGAAAGAAAGAAAGAAAGAAAATATTTTTATTTCGGTATCGCAAAACAAAATAAAGTATCAATTAAATAAGAAAATCAAAAAACAGTTGTACAAGGTAAACATTGCTTTCCGAAACCAACGAACCAACCAACGTTGCAACGCTGATTTTCAGATAGGACCGTAAAACCGTAGACTTTTACATAATTATTCCATTAAATTAATGTTATTTAAAATTAAATCTTAATTAATTCATAATTTCACTTAAAATAATTTATCATTTACACAAACATATATATATATATATATATATATATATATATATATACATATATATATATATATATATACATATATATAATAAAAACAGCCGTGTGGTGCCGGCTTAGAATACCACCACCCCATCTCCTCCCGGGGGTGTCGTAAAAGTCGACTAAGGGATTATCCGGAGGATGGGCAGCAGCGTTCTTCGAATACATTAACAACTCAACTGCGATCGCCAACCCGTCTGCCAAGCGTGGTGATTAGGGCAAAACCCCCCAATGAGCCCACAACATAGCCATATTGGTCGTTGTGGTGATCTTTGGGGGAGGCCTGTGTCCAGCAGTGGACTTCATTCGGCCGAAATGATGAATAAAAACAAAAAAGATCAAACATAAAATTAGATTGCAATTAAAATAAGTATTGTGTACATATAATTAATATTAACTATATTTAATAAACATATTTAATAATTATTTATGAGACATTAATGAGAACGAAAGTTTGTAAATTAGTGTTATCGTTTACACGAGAAAAAATCAAGGTTCAAGCACCGTTTTGCTGATGTTATACTGGTTGTAAACGGATCTAGGTCATCATCATCATCAACCAAACAGTACATTTCTAATCGTCCTAGGTCCTCTTGGAGAGCTTTCATGTCGTCCAACGACGAAATAGTACGATATATCCTCATATCGTCAGCAAAACAATAGATTCGAAGAGTGAAGGGAAAAGTTGATTTGTTCATTTAAGTAGTAATAATTTGTATAAAGATTATTGAATAATATTAACAATAATTTCTAATCAAATAAATTGAAATAATAATATTTTTATATCGACAGTGTGCAAAATCATATTGGTTATGTAATTAGTTTATAGTGTAATTTTGGCAGGCATGGATCTGAGTAAGTATTTCTTCTTAATGTTTTAAAACGGAGGGCAGCACTTAACTTACTACTACATACCGTAGGTTGACAATCGGTCGTTATTTTCAGTATTATGTATACAGGATAAGTTTTATAGCTCCTGTTTTTGTTTTTCCAATAAATAGCTTTTATATTTATAAATAAATGTTTGTACCGACTTCAGAGTTCGTAATGGTAGTACACTACCTGTTTCCTGCAGGACGACCCCGGCCTGTATCTCCAAAAGTACACGTGTCTAAAACGGTGTAGTCGTGTTAAGTGGTTTCTTGTGTATATCCTTTGTTGAAGGTCCAATAAATAAATAAACAAACAAACGGCAGGTTCGTTGTGTCTCTAACGGGTCCCGGCGGTCGTTGCAGACCGCGGCGGTGTTGAGGTGCCCGCGCGTGTCGGGCGGGCGGCTGGTGCTGGCGCCCACGGGCCCGCTGACGCCCTACGACGACGTGCGCAGCGCGGGCGAGGCGGCGCGCGCGGGCGTGCTGCGGGCGCAGGCGGCGGGGGCGCGCCGGCCCGCGCTGGTGCTGCAGCCGCACCCCGCCTGGCCCGACGCCGCCCTGGTGGCGCTGCTGGGCGCGCTCGAGGCGCTGTACGTGGTGAGTCGATGGTTTGATGCCTGATCGCCCGAGCCTTTATAACTTAATAGAAATCCTACCTTTCGATTATCTGCTCCACTCTTCACAAATCACTCATTAGTTTTCACGGGATAGACGCGCAGTTCTGTTTTAAGATTCAGGATATTTTTATTGATAAAATAAGTATTTCTCTTTAGTTTTAGTCAAGATGACTAACTATTACTATTATGTCTTAACGCAAATGCATGCGGTCAGTACCTCACTACAGGTGGCCTGCGGCTCGCCATCTACCTAGTTCATATCCATAGCTCATTACGTCGTTTGCACGTGCGCAGTACACTTGCGAGTATTTTATTGGTATTGTTGCATCGTCGCAGCCGCTTCAGATCCGCGAGACTTTCCCGGAGCGAGCGCACAAGACACGAGCGCTCGGCGTCTACGGCGAAGGACTGCGTGCGTCGCTCGACGACCTTCTGCGCGACGCCGTCGCGCTCGAGCTGGCCAGGTGAGCGCACGGGGCCCGGTCGACCCGACCCGTGCCGTGCTATGGGAAGGGAGCCCAATCTCGCACAATTGTTCTCCATGCCGTACCGCAGGGGCGTGGCGCGCGACGTGGGCGGCGCCGACCCCGAGCGCATGGCGCCGGCGCGCGCGGCGCAGCACCTGCGCGCCGTGTTCGCGGGCGGCGCCGTGGCCGTGCGCGTGCTGGACGACGCCGCCGCCATCGAGCGCCAGTACCCGCTGCTGGCGGCCGTCAACCGCGCCGCCGCCGCCGTGGAGCGCCACCGCGGTACGTAGGGCGCCACCGCAGTGCGTAGGGCGCCACCGCGGTGCGTAGGGCGCCACCGCGGTGCGTAGGGCGCCACCGCGGTGCGTAGGGCGCCACCGCGGTGCGTAGGGCGCCACCGCGGTGCGTAGGGCGCCACCGCGGTGCGTAGGGCGCCACCGCGGTGCGTAGGGCGCCACCGCGGTGCGTAGGGCGCCACCGCGGTGCGTAGGGCGCCACCGCGGTGCGTAGGGCGCCACCGCGGTGCGTAGGGCGCCACCGCGGTGCGTAGGGCGCCACCGCGGTGCGTAGGGCGCCACCGCGGTGCGTAGGGCGCCACCGCGGTGCGTAGGGCGCCACCGCGGTGAGTAGGGCGCCACCGCGGTGCGTAGGGCGCCACCGCGGTACGTAGGCCGCGGCCCCGGCCCGCCGTCGCGCGCGTCGCTAACCGTGCCGCTGTCCGCAGGTTGCGTCGTCTACCTGGAGTACGTGCCTGAGAGCTACGAGCGGACGGTGATGCTCGTCGGAAAGGTGAGAACCGGTCCGGGCAGAACGGGGGACTCCGCGACCGCCTTCTGTTAATAATGTCGGACGTGTGTGCAGGGCGTGACGTACGACACCGGCGGCTGCGACATCAAGGCGGGCGGTGCGATGGCCGGCATGTCGCGCGACAAGTGCGGCGCGGCGGCCGTGGCCGGCTTCCTCAAGGTAACGCGACGACGCAGGCGGCTCGAAACCGTGTACAATTTTTCCTTCTAACATATTATGCCGTGCGGTGCCGGCTCAAAATGCCACCACCCCATCTCCTTCCATGGATGTCGTAAAAGTCGACTAAGGGATTAGCCGGAGGATAGGCAGCGGCATCCTTCGAGTACATTAACAACTCGACTGCGATCACCAAGCATGGCGATTATGACAAACCCCCCAATGAGCCCACAACACATCCATATCGATGGTTGCAGTGATCTTTGGGGGAGGCCTATGTCCAGCAGTGGACTTCGTTCGGCCGAAATGATGATGAATGATGAACATATTTCACAGGTTGTCCGGATTGAGAGTATAATACCGATCCACCTCCTCCCGTGGATTTCGTAAAAGGCGACTAAGGGCCTCTAAACCAGAGGGATGGGCGGCAGTGTCTCTTCTGTAGAACAGTAGCTATACGCTATATATATCCTGTGGTTTTTAAATAATTAAAAGTTGTTTTAGAGTGAAAGAAAGAAATTATTTATTTGGTCGAAAATGAGACACACATACAATTAATACACAGTTACAAATCATAACACAAAGAAAGTTGGTATGTGCCTCAGGGTTCGCCAAAACGGATTTGGTTCAGCATATGTCAGACGGCTGCCTGTTACATAAGTGGTTGTTAAATATAAGTTTCAACACCCAATATAAACATATTTATTAAATAAAAAATAAAAACAAGAAAAGGCCGTGGTTGAATGCCCGTCACTATAATTTTTTCCACTTTCTAAGGCAGCAGGCGCATCTGTTCTCCTGGCTCAATCCCCGAGGTCGGCACTGGGCGCGGTGATTATCACCGCGTGGTGGTGATGGACCGCAGAGACTCCGCTAATCAGGAAAGCACTGTGCGGGTGTGGTATACCTGGTACTTCGTACCCTGGAAATGATATCCAGCATGTCACGAAATGCTTCACCTGCTGCCCCATCCGATTGTGCTCTTACTATTGATTGATTGACTATTGCGCTAATGAGGGTGGTGTGTGTACGTAACAATCAGATCGGAGTAGGTATACAAAGGTGAAGGTAAAATAAAATACACCAATAAAAATGCATAAGGCAAACCGGGAAAAATGCTCAAAGATAAGTGTTTGAAACAATTATCGATGTAAGTAACAAAATTCCTTTAACTTATTGTTATATTATATTATTATTTTTATTGACATATCGAAGGCCTTTGACTTTGTTAACCATGAATGACTGTTACATAAACTCGACAGATTTGGTGTAAGACGATCGGCACTAAAATTACCAGAAGATTACAAGTTGCTATGGATGTGTGGATGGATATAGTAAGAAAAATTATAGATCACATAAAGAAAAGTGATCAACTGCGATCGCCAACCCGCCTGCCAAGCGTGGCGATTATGGCAAAACCCCTCAATGAGCACACAGCACACCGGTACACAACATATCGGTCGTTGTGGTGATCTTTGAGAGAGGCCTGTGTCCAGCAGTGGACTTTATTCGGCCGAAATGATGAAAGAAAAGTGGAGAAAATAAACGTGGAGTACCCCAAGGTGGTATATATATGGGACCTTTACTATTCATTATTTACATAAACGATCTGTCCAAAATAACCGCACTCAAATGTGTGCTATATGCTGATGACATAACTGTTAATACTTAAAAAAACACATTATCACAACTACCGCAAATATATTGTCAAGGATGACACGGTTGACATCTGTCGGGCATGTCACCGTCCAGGAAAATCCACTAGATCTATTATATCTGGTTGTTCTCATCTTGCTAACGGCGAGTACTTGCACAGACATAATCAAGAAGCCAGGATCATCCACCAGCAACATGCTTTGAAATACAACCTTGTGGAATCAGAGGTACCATACTACAGGTACATGCCCGACCCAGTTCTTGAAAATAGTTATATCACTTTGAACGATCCCAATCGTTCTATCATCACTGACAGGACTTGTTGCCAATAAGCCTGACATAGTGGAGATAGATCGATTAGAGCGCCGCGCAATGATTGTCGATGTCACTGTTCCACATGATGAGAATCCCGTGAAAGCTGAAAAAGATTAAGAAATTAAAAATCTTGACTTAGCACAAAAGATTGGTGACATATGGAACGTAGACACGGAAATCATTGTGCCAATAGTTGTTTCTGCCCGTGGCAAAGAGCCTCGACCATCATCTCAAGAGGCTCTCGTTAGGCGGCTGGGTGATGAGGGCTTGATACAGAAAGAGAAAAAAAGGTATATAGTTTGAATAGAGGTAGTAATAATTTTTACTACGAACACGAAATTACTACATTACTTTAGTAAAATATTATAGACTGGTTGTGTAGTATAAATTATCAACATAGGAAAAACGAATATGATCAGATTACAAACAAGGCCCTCAAGTCTCCAAATTAGCCAATGCACATACATTGTTTTCTTTTATAAATATACATTATTTTGATGTTGTTTTCATAGTGTAACCTTTATCCACTGTCACACTTACAGAAATAGGTTAGCATTTACTTAAGTTCAGTAGGTGCAATATATTTGTTTTTTTTTCCATGTCACCATTGTAAGCATATAGTTCTATATCATCAAGCCTTTTTTATTGGTGTCCAGTGGATTCTGCATGAACTTCCTCCGCCCCGAGGAAGGGCGAAGGGGTATGCCGGACACCTACTGGCTAAACTCACTGGAGCGTTCATCTTCGGAACCAAAGGGGGGGCCCAAGGTCCTCGCAGGATCACAATAGAGCCGCCCATTGGTGCCACGCCTTTAGGCGCATCTTGTAGGGGATGACCGTGAAGCGGAAGCGGTCACCCCCTCTAGCGTAGGGCAGGCGGCTGTAAAAAGGCCGCCCCCAGCCACTTTTCGGGGAGGATTGTAAAGGATCCCCCAAGCCTCGCCGTGCGCTGTGCCGTTCTTGCATCTCTTCTTTCTGACGGCTACTTAACGAACGTCCGCAGGCGTGCGACGAGCTGAAGCCGCCGCTGAAGGTGGTCGCGGCACTGGGCATGGTGCGCAACTCGGTGGGCGAGGAGGCGTACGTGGCCGACGAGCTGCTGCGCAGCCGGCGCGGGCTGGCCGTGCGCGTGGGCAACACGGACGCCGAGGGCCGCATGGTCATGGCCGACCTGCTGGCCGAGATGGGCGAGCGCGCCGCGGCCGAGCTGCGGCCGCACCTGTACACCGTGGCCACGCTCACGGGCCACGCCGTGCGAGCCTACGGCCACGGCTACACGGCCGCCATCGACAACCACGCCGCGCCGGGCCACGCCGCCGCGCTGCGGGCCGCCGGCGAGCGCCTGGGCGACATGCTGGAGGTGAGCACGCTGCGGCGCGAGGACCTGGCCGAGCACGCGGGCCGCGGCGGCGGCGACCAGCTGCACCAGGCCGGCAACTCGGCCTCCAGCGCCATGCCGCGCGGCCACCAGGCGCCCGCGGCCTTCCTGCTGCTGGCGGCCGGGCTGGACGCGGGCCGGCTGCCCTACACGCACCTGGACGTGGCGGCCAGCGCCGGCGACCTGCCGCACCAGCCCACGGCCGCGCCGCTGCTGGCGCTGGCGCACTACTACGGCCTGCTCGGCAAGCGCTAGGCGCGGCCTGGACTTGCGGGGTTTCGAATCGCATCATTTATATTACTTTCCATTCATATTCAAAATCCTCTTCATTTTTTTTTCTACGAAACAGTATTGAGAATGCCAATAAGGAGATTTTATGAAGCCTCATTGAACTTATGAAGCTGAAAATTTATTAAGTACATAATTGCATAATATAATTATTTTGTAGACATTTTAATATTTCTTATGAAATCGTCTTTCATTGTAATTGAACGATGAAATATATACGACGATGATTTTACATTTTATATAAATAAATCATTATCTTTATATTTACTGTCGTTTCACTGTGTTGATACCACTAGTCGTCCACACCAGATCGCAAAAGTGGAGGCGCGACCGGCCACAACTATTCTGAAGCATTTAGAATTAACACTACTTAAAGCGCACAACAGTCCAACTCGATAAAATATGAGTTGTGTCAGCTATGTAACCTTCATCATTCATCATTATTTCGGCCGAACGAAGTCCACTGCTGGACACAGGCCTCCCACAAAGATCACCACAATCACCGATACGGATGTGTTGTGGGCTCATTGGGGGGTTTTGCCATAATCGCTACGCTTGGCAGGCGGGTTGGCGATCGCAATTGAGTTGTTAATGTATCGAAGGACGCTGCTGCCCATCCTCCGGCTAATCCCTTAGTTGACTTTTACGACACCCATGGGAGCAGATGGGGTGGTGGCATTCTGAGCCGGCACCACACGGCAATGTACCTTAAGTACAGTAAAATAAAACATTGATATTACTGAGCTACACTGAACTCATATCAACTTAATCGCCGGGATTGCGAGGAAGAAGGCCTCTATAAAAAAATCCCGGTAATTCTCCTCCTGCTTGCGGCAAGGGGTGCATGGCTGCTGGGAAGTTCAGTCGCGAACACGCCAACCCCAGGATCGGAGGCACCTGAACAGGGGTGACGCTTGCCCAGGCCCAGGGGGATACATTCGGTCGGGCAGTGGCCATAATCGTGGGAACTTAAGAAAGTGACGACTGAGAAAATAAGTACAGACATTTGGTACATTGGGTCGGAGGGCGAAGGGGTCATCCCCGACACCAAGAGATCGGTCCGCAAGGATGAAAACGTCGAGAAGCTGGAGAGGGAGAACGCAGAGTTGCGCTCCCAGATCGCCAGCCTCTCGGCGCAGATTGAGAAATTGACGACGGGGGTAGGTCTTCTTTTTCGTCAGGGGGACGCAACAGAGCGCCCCAGCAAGGATGTGGCATTTATTGCTGCCAGACGTGGTGGCCGAACTTCGGCGTTCTATCACCCTCGAGGTCAGGGGCATGGTGAACGCCAGGCTCGCTGCGTTGGAAGGTCGGCTCCTGCCAGAGCAGCGCATTCGCGCGTCACTAGCACTTATCGGCCACAGGCCGTTGCAGTCGGCGACAGCTGCCCAGGCGGCTGTATATGCGGCCGCAACCAAAACGCCTTTCTGGTACGATGGCGGGTGCGACAACAACAGAGGCACGATCCGGCGCATCGCTAAAATAGCAGAACTCTTCGCGTCTGAGTCGCAGGGGAAGAAGAAGAAAAAGAAGGGCCGCAACGCGGCGAAGGTGACCGGAGTGACCAACTTGCCGGGGTGCCTGCTGCACCTGCAGCGCCCAACAGACACAGTGGAGACCACTGAATTCTGGTCCGCTATGGCTGGAAGAAAGGGGAAAGAAACCCCAACCCCCTAAGGCCCAGGAGGCTGCCACTCTGCAAGGCGCGAAAAGGGCGGGAGGAGGAAAAACGGGGCAAAGAAATGGGGAAGGTCAAGCTCCCCAAGGTTCCCGCAACAGCCGCCATCACTGGCACTGCGCCGGAGGGCTCACCCGATAGTCGATTGTAGGTAGATAGATGATTGCCGAGGCCAGGAAGAGCATAAAGCTCGAAGCGAGCCACTTCTACCGCTGTTAATAGGCAGGAGTTAAATGTGCGACTTTGGTCGCAGGCCCATCGGAGGCAATGGAGGCCGAAAATTCCCAGCCTATAGAGTTCTACAGGGCAA
The DNA here is from genome assembly GCA_947459985.1 of Diloba caeruleocephala. Classification (NCBI taxonomy): domain Eukaryota; kingdom Metazoa; phylum Arthropoda; class Insecta; order Lepidoptera; family Noctuidae; genus Diloba; species Diloba caeruleocephala. The sequence goes on along the minus strand of OX381626.1, from coordinate 20,176,845 downwards.
CCTGAACCACTGCCGCAACGCGCAGAATCTAATCCTTTTTTTTTTATTGGTGCCCAGTGGAAATTCATGAACTTCCTTCGCCCCGGGGAAGGAACCACTGGAGCGGTCATCTTCGGTACCTAAGGGAGGCTCCAGGTCCTCGTATGATCACACTAGAGCCGCCCACTGGTGCCACGCCTATAGGCACATCTCGGAGAGGGTGACTGTAAAGTGGTCATCCCCCTGGGGGGATTGTAAAGGATCCCCCAAAGCGTCCCACGGCAGCGCGTGACCACATGCGTGCTACCGTCTTCTCTTGGGTCGCTTGGTGTGGGCACGCAGATTCCCCAATCTACGCACCCGCGAACCCAGAGGTCCCCTGCCTTACAGCAACGGCAGGGGGTTTCAGGCGTGCGGGAATTAGGCGCCAGGGCAGTTGTTACCCCGGCGCCGTCTCCTTCTTCGAGCGGGACCGGCCCTCTCCCGATCCCGCTCTGCGATCTCCTTCTGGAGCATGACTCTCTCACAGAAGGAGACCATTGCATTCCAGTTTTCGTGCTCTGTCAACATAGCCGACACTACTGCGGGCAGAGAGAGATCTTGCCCGATCCGATCGACCAGGATCCGCCGTTGGGCGGTCCACGCGGGGCACGCCTCGAGCGTGTGCTGCGCGGTGTCCTGGTATCTACGCGTATCTACGAACTGGATGGTTCTCTGCTCCTCGGCAGTTTGTGGAACCATAGCGCCTCGGTTTTTTGAGGCGCTATCCGCAGACCCAGGGCGTGGATTTTGGCCACGACAATTGCCACCGCTTGCTCCGCAAGCCGGATGGTTCCCTCGAAGGACTCCCCGCTGGCCAACACCAGAGTGTCGTCAGCGTAACAGACTAAGCTGACGCCAGCAGGGAGAACGACACGCAAGACTGCGTCGTAGGCAAGGTTTCATAAAAGGGGGCCGAGTACTGACCCCTGCGGAACCCCGCACGTAATCTCCCTCCGCTTTACGCTACCGTCCCTGCCCACGTAGCAAATGTGCAGAATCTACTCCTGCAGACTGTTGCAGAGTGGTCGGTTGTCTTGGCGGAGCCCTACATCCTCGCTGGTTCGTGGGCTCGGGGACTTCGTCGCCATCTATTGTACTGAGGTTGATGGCGTGCCGCCCTGCTGTCAAACAGGCGGCAGGGTTTTGTCGCTGTTGAGTGGGGACCTGTCGCGGCTGCTACGTCTCCCCCAACGTGTCTCTTGCCGACTTCGAGGGAGTTGGACGGGGTGGCGCGCGCATTTGCTATAAATGCTCGCCCCGTCCAATGCTCACTCCAGAGCTTGGGGCAACCACCGGGACGGCCCAAGGAGGAAGCTGTTGCAAGACTGGGCGTCGTCGCTTGACCTCTGTTCGTTAATCGGGGGTTCCGTTAGCATTTGCGTTCGGTGACAGGAGGCGGTTGTGGACCGTACAAGGGCGACTTCTTTTGTTTCATGGTGTATGCACTGCAGTCTATTGGGGACCGCATGAAGCGGCTATTTAATAGCTGCCTCCGTCGCAGCGTATTCCCGTCCGGCTGGAAGGAAGCCGGATTGGTTCTGTTGAGGAAAGAAGGAACGCCCGCGGGGTCTCCTTCAGCGAACCGTCCTATTTGCCTGCTCAACGAGGCTTCGAAGCTACTCGAGAGAATAATTGCCAGAAGACTCGTTAAGCACCTGTCGCGAGTAGACCTGGCCGACAGCCAGTATGGTTTTCAACAGAGGCGGTCAACTATCGACGCGATTCTTCGCGTCCACTCGCTGTCGGAGCAGGTGGTGCCTCGGCAGGGTGGGAAGGCATTGGCCAGCAGTCTAGACATCATCAACGCCTTCAACTGCATCCCGTGAGGCGCGATTAGGTGGGCACAAGTCCATCATCGGTGCCCCCCCTACCTGCAGGACATATGGGCCATTCTGCGCGATAGGCACATTCGCTACGTGGGCAGGGACGGTAGCGTGGCGGCGTCACTTGACCTCCGATTGCTGAATCGGGGGTCCGTTAGCACCTGTGTTCGGTGGCAGGGGGAGTCGGTCGTGGACCTTACATGGGCGGCTCCTTCTGTGGCCCGCATGGTGTCGGGTTGGCGGGTAGCGGAGGAGGTGGTCACACTTTCGGACCACCGCCACATTATGTTCGACGTGGCCCTCCATCCGCCTTGCCCGAGCCGCTCTAGTCCCAGCCCGCGGTCACGACGTTGGGCCCTCGCACAGCTGGACCGCGAGTTGCTCGTCGCAGCTGCTAACGTCGCGGCCTGGCCCGAGGTCAATCAAGGGATCTTGCCCGATCCGGAGGAAGAAGCGTCCTGGTTCCGGGAGACGATGACGTCAATATGCGACGCATCCATGCCCCGGGCCAGGCGCTCCCGGCGTACGGCAGTGTACTGGTCGGATGAGATCGCGCAGTTGCGCACGGTCTGCGTGGCATCCCGTCGCCGGTACCAACGAAGCCGACGCCGGCACAGCGATACAGCCGGAGAGACTGACGAGGCCTATAGGGCCTACCGGGCGGCCACGCTGGCGTTTCAGACCGCCATCAGCGAGCTCCTGGAGGGACTGGATAGGGATCCGTGGGGGACACCCTACCGTATGGTAGTGGGCAAGTTAAGCTCATATGTCCCCCCGGTGACCGAAACCATGGCCCCGGATTTGCTGGAAAGAGTACTTTCAACGCTCTTTCCGGCGGTCCGGGATCATCCTGGTCCCTCTCCACCCCCGATTACCTCGAGCTGGGCCGAGGAGTTGGGGGTTTCGGAAGGGGAGCTGGACCGAGCCATTGGCCGCCTGAAGAGTCGCAACACCGCACCGGGTCCGGACGGCATTCCGGGCCGTGCGTGGGTGTATGCACTGCAGTCTCTTGGGGACCGCTTGAGGCGGCTGTTCACCAGTAGCCTCCGTAGTAGCGTGTTCCCGTCCGGCTGGAAGGAAGCCGGATTGGTTCTCTTGAAGAAGGAAGGAAGGGCTGCAGAGTCGCCCTCTGCATACCGTCCCATTTGCCTGCTCGATGAGGCTTCGAAGCTATTCGAAAGAATAATTACCCAAAGACTCGTTGAGCACCTGTCGCGACTTGGCCCCGACCTGACCGAAAGTTAGTATGGCTTCCGGCAGCGGCGGTCCACCATTGACGCGATTCTTCGCGTCCGCTCGCTGGCGGAACAGGCAGTGTCCCGGCGGGGTGGGGTGGCGTTGGCGGTCAGTCTAGACATCGTCAACGCCTTCAACTCCATCCCGTGGGGCGCTATTAGGGCGGCACTAGTCCATCATCGGTGTCCCCCCTACCTGCAGGGCATCATAGGGGCCTATCTGCGCGATAGGCACATTCGCTACGTGGGCAGGGACGGTAGCGTAAAGCGGAGGGAGATTATGTGCGGGGTTCCGCAGGGGTCAGTACTTGGCCCCCTTTTATGGAACCTTGCCTACGACGCAGTCCTGCGTGTCGTTCTCCCTGCTGGCGTCAGCTTAGTCTGTTACGCTGACGACACCCTGGTGTTGGCCAGCGGGGAGTCCTTCGAGGGAACCATCCGGCTTGCGGAGCAAGCGGTGGCAATTGTCGTGGCCAAAATCCACGCCCTGGGTCTGCGGATAGCGCCTCAAAAAACCGAGGCGCTATGGTTCCACAAACTGCCGAGGAGCAGAGAACCACCCAGTTCGTGGATACGCGTGGTGACGCACAAATCGGGGTGGGCCGGTACATGAAATACCTGGGGCTCACCCTGGACAGTCGTTGGGGCTTCGAAGAGCACTTCCAGCGCCTCGTCCCTCGAGTCGAGAGGGTAGTGGGTGCACACCGGCTGCTGCCCAATCTCGGGGGACCATGTGAGGAAGTTCGCCGTCTCTACGGAGGGGTTGTGCGGTCCGTGGCCCTCTACGGGGCGCCTGTATGGTCAGCTCGACTGTCAGGTGCCCAGCGCTGCAGAACCAAAATTCACGGTCTGCAGCGCAGAGTGGCTATCCGGATCGCACGAGGATACCGAACGGTGTCCTACGAGGCGGCAACTCTCCTGGCGCGTTTTCCGCCTTTCGACATCCTGGCGGAGATGGATGCGTGGGTCTACGATCAGACACGTTCCCTCCGCCAGAGCGGCGAAGGCGCGCCTCCAGGGGCGTTGGACAGGCTGAGGCGGCTAGCCCGACGGCGCGCACTTGGAAAGTGGCGCCGCCGCCTCCGAGTGCAGTTCGCGACCAAGCGCGTCGTGGAGGCCGTCCTGCCGCTCTTTGGAGCCTGGCTCAAAAGGAGCGAGCGCGTCACCTACCGCCTGACGCAGGTGCTCACCGGGCACGGTTGTTTCGGTGCGTACCTGCACAGGATAGGACGTGAGGCCACGGCACAATGCCACCATTGTGATAGCGACCAGGACACCGCGCAGCACACGCTCGAGGCGTGCCCCGCGTGGGCCGCCGAGCGGCGGATCCTGGTCGATCGGATCGGGCAAGATGTCTCTCTGCCAGCAGTAGTGTCGGCTATGTTGGCAGAGCACGAAAACTGGAATGCAGTGGTCTCCTTCTGTGAGAGAGTCATGCTCCAGAAGGAGACCGCAGAGCGGGATCGGGAGAGGGCCGATCCCGCTCGAAGAAGGAGGAGACGGCGCCGGGGTAACAACCGCCGCGGCACCCGTGTCCAACACGCCTGAGCCCCCTGTCGACTTTATATGGCGGGGGGCCTTGGGGGTCGCGAGCGCGGGAATTTGCGTGAATTGGGAAATATGCGTGCTCATACCGAGCGACCCCCGGGAAGACAGCGGTGCGCATGTGGTCACGTACCGCTGTGTGCGCAGCTCAGCGCATAGTGAGGCCTCGGGGGAATCTTTTACAATCCCCTCGAGAGATGCCTGGGGGGGTGGCCTCTTTACAGTCGCCTTCCCTCCACTAGGGATGACCACTTTACAGTCATCCCCTCCGAGACGTGCCTAAAGGCGTGGCACCAATGGGTGGCTCTAGATGGAGATCTTTCGAGTTCCTGGAGCCTCCCTTCGGTGCCGACGATGATCACTCCGGTGGTTTTAGCCGGTAGGAGTCCGGCATGCCCCTTCGCCTTTTCCCGGGGCGAAGGAAGTACATGAGGTATTTCCACCGGATCAATAAAAAAAAAGAATAAAAAAAAAGGGGTTGTCCATTGCGAGCAGGGCTAGGCATTGGATGCAGTCTGCCTCTGCGGAGTCTTCCCAGAAGGGCGTAAACAAGAGGAAAGAGAGAGGAGGAAAACAAAGCGGGAAAAGGCCAACCTGCCCAAAGTGCCCACATCGGTCGCAATAATGGTCACGGTTCCCGAGGGCTCGCCCGACACTAAATTGGCCAAGGCACGGCATTAAGCTTACATATGCCATCGGTCAGGACACCGTGACTAGCAAGAGGTCAGCCAGCGGCGGAGTGGTGCTTTCCGTCGCTGGCGCCAAGGCCGATAGCCGGGCACATCGAATGCGGGAGGTGCTCACCCGTATCTTTGACGTGCACATTGCGTCCGATCAAGGTGGCACAGTTGAGGATATTGTACCTGGATGACGTGTTTGCCCAAGAATGTACGGGTGGGCGAAATTCGACGTTGACCCATTGGCGAGGGCACGGGATGCGGACATTTCCTTGGGCACGGTCCGCATCCCCCTGGACGCAGCCAAGAAGCTGGCGTCCACCTTCAGAATTTGCGTGGGTTGGACGTCGGCTAAAGTCGAGGTGTTCGCGACACGGCCCTTACAGTGCTTCCGATGCCAAGAGCTCGGATATGTGCGCTTTTGGTGCACCTTCTGGAGGGTGGGGTTGGGGTGACCGAAGCGATTGGTGCTTCGCTTGTCAGATTAGGGAATGCTAGGCGAGACAAAAAACTGGGCACTGTGTGTGGACTTTGGCCTTCCGGCCGAGCTCTGACTAAGCTGCAAATCGTGCACTACCCAGAAAATTGGGAGGGGGAAACCCTCTGCCTATGGTCCGATGACGTCTGCACCGGCAACACCGGTCGCATACTCCGGTTCGCTTCTGCCGCACCGCGCACAATATGCTGCTGCACTGTTGCGGAGTGGTCCGACCATCTTGGCGGTTGTGGCGGCGCCCTACAGCATCCAGGAACACTCGCTGGTTCGGAGACGCCGGGAACTCCTCGCTATTTATTGAGCTGGAGTGCAGTATTCACTGCTCTTCCTGGGGGACTTCACCACTCTCTCCTAAGCTTGGGGCAACCGCTGGGACGGGCCGAGAGGTAGGACATTAGAAGACTGTGCGGTGTCGTTTGCAGTAATGCCACGGTCCAGGCGATTCCAACGTACGGCAGTGTACTGGTGGTCGGATGAGATCACGCAGTTGTGCTCGGTATGCCTGGCATCCCGCCGCCAGTACCAATGAAGAACGACGATCGTCATCAGCGAGGCTAAGGCTCAGCTCGGTCCTGGAGGGACTGGATAGGGATCCGTGGGGGAGAACCTACCGAATGGTAATGGGCAACTTGCACCCGATCCCTCTTCACACTCGACTGCCTTGAACTGGGTCAAGAAGTTTGAGATTTCGGAAAAGGAGTTGGACCGAGCCGCAGGCCGCCTGAAGGCTCGCAACACGGCATTCCGGGCCGCGGATGGGTGTATGGACTGCAGCATGTAGGGGACCGCTTGAAGCAGCTATTCACTAGCTGGCGCCGTCACAGCGTGTTCCCCTTCAGCTGAAGGAGGGGGATTGGGTCTGGAAGGAAGGAAGGGATGCAGAGTCTCCCTCTGCATACCGTCCTGTGCAGTCGGAACACGGATAAGATTGAAACTACATTAAGAACGTTTTTAATTATGAGAATTCGCCCTACGATACAACATGAACACTATTAGTTATCTGTGCGTGCAAAATGAAACAGGGGCATATTGTCCAACTTTTTATTCACTTACTGTTTATTTTATATTCTTTTTAATTTGCAATTTTACAGCGAGCGGCGAGCGGTCGACGTGGCCACACGCGGCGCGTTATCTCTATACAAATAGTGTTTTATAACTCTCAATTCAAATCGAGTTTATCACTCATATACAACTCATAAATACAACAAATACAATTAATAATAATAGTAATTTACACAAATAACAACATAATTTGACGCATCCAATCGAGCCGAGCGGCAATCCGTTCCTTCCATCACAATATACATAGCACCTCCAACATATTTTTCATCCGTCAGGATGTTAAATGAAGTTTTTATCAAAAGCCAAAAGTGTTTTACATAACAAGTACTAGCTGCAATCGTGGACTGCGATAACAAATCATTTACAAAAACAATAGAAAACAATATCACCTCGGCACACTCCTCGTTCCGAACACGTCACAGAGCCGACGAGAGCCTCCACGGACACAGACGAGTCGCGGTGACCGGTGGCGAACGAGCCGAGCGGGCGTGCGTATCAAACGTACATAAAAAAATATACAGGACATGTACACACTAATCTAATCTCACTAGAATCGAACAGCATCTCACTGTGTGCGCCCAGCGAGCGTCATCGCGCGCCGCGACCGACACCGGGCGGCACGTTCGCTATATGTACAGCGCGCCGCGCGGTGCGCATGCGCGGGCGCGGCTCTAGGAGCGCGTGAGCGACGGCGCGGCGGGCACGTCGGCCGCGGCCAGCCGCAGCGCGGCGCACGCCAGCGGCGGCGCGGGCGCGGCGCGCTCGTCGGCGGCGCCCTCCGCCTGCGGGGCAAAAGCGAAAAATGGCGACGGTGCGCGCTCGGCTAAACTCGTACTCGTATGTCAAGGTAAGGGAAAATTTGTTTTCTAGTCACGGTCAGGCGTGTATTTAAGCGTAAATGAACACAAGTAAGGATTTTATTTCGGCATGGTATTGGGTTTTTTTTTCATTTTCTCTCTTAAGGAGAGCAAAATTCGGGGCAAAATCGTACGGGGTAGTGCCACATCATAGTAAGGGAGATAATTTATATTGGAATTTTGTTCCATGAACAGAAATGGGCTCAGAATTGAACCCTGTGGCACGCCTATTTTCACTGGAGACCCAGAAGATGTAATACCATCTATATTTACTTTTAGCTTCCTTTTAGAAAAGTAGGATTAGTACATACTCGAGAGCTTGTCCACGAATTCCATAGTGACTCAATTTACGAATAAGTGTATGTAATCAACGCAATCAAAAGCCTTGGAAAGACTTTTTGCTGTAGCTAAACAGTCAATATTTAAATTCTAACTGAAATATCTTTACAAGAACATTGCTTTAGCAATGACTCTGTTAGCAAAGAGGACGAGTCAATTGATTTAGTGACTTTATGTGTTAGCGACTTCTACCTGATATTATTTTACCTTCGATTTTTATAGATAGTTCAGTATCCAGTTGATTCATTTGCCCAGTTTCAGTGTTTATTACGTTTCATGCTGCTATTATTTTATTCTCAGATTTACTTATTTTGTTACGGATTACATAATTTAGATTTTGGAAAGTGCATAAGCCCAACTTTAAATCTAAGAGTGATCCATCACAATCGATTCTGTAGAATTAGTAATGCAGTATGAACATATTGCGCGGTCAAAAGTAAATATCATGATGACATACATGACACATGGCGCAACACTTGCGCGTCATGCGTACGTGGACAGCGTCGACCTTATTGTGACCGGTAGTCGCGGCCAGAAGCTAGTTTTTTATAATCTTTTACTATGTTCCAACACTAAGATTTGAGATTGTGTCGTGGATACAGTTTACAGACTAAATTTCACATTCGCGACGCCCAGACCCGGAAAAACTAAATAGTTGTTCCACGGATATGAGTCACAAATACACGTTCTGTGCGGGGATCAAACCTCATCACGCACGCTATACGTGTAGTCAATTAGAAAAGCTATCTGCCGTTCAATTCATATTCCATGTGGTGTGTGGCTTAAGAATACAGCACGAAGCCTTTCTTCTATCATGTATATCGTTAAAGGTGACTAAGAGACTTCAAATTAGGGGGATTTCCCTTCTGTGGAAAAGTAGCCGTTCTGATTTCATCGACCCGCCTGCCAAGCGTAGTCTGGGCAAACTCCTCCATAAACGGCGGCACAATTGTGGAAATCAATGGGGGAGGGCTCCGTTCAGCAGTGGACGACGGGCCGTACGCAGCGCAGGGGTACTCACGTTCGCGAGCACGTGCTTGAAGGTCTCGTAGGTGAGCCAGCAGATGGCGGCGGCGGGCATCTGGTACAGCACGCGCGCCTGCAGCCCCTTGACGAAGCCGCGCGGGCCCGACGCGCGCAGCACGTGCGCGGCCGCGTCCAGCAGCCCGTCGGCGCGCGCGGCGTGCTCCTGCGTGTTGAGCACGGTCTTGCACACGTCCAGCGGCGTGGTGGCCGCGGCCGCCAGCGCGCCGCCCGCCGCGCCCGCCAGCGCGTGCGCCAGCGGGTCGTAGGCGCGCTGCGGGTTGAGCGACGCCTGGCACGCCTCGTACGTCGCGAAGTGCAGCGCCTGCGCCCGACACATCGCACGCGATCAGTACGCCCCGACGGTTCGCTAGTCGTTAATGCGCAACACGACATATGCATATGGACACACAAACCGTTAACAGCTAGATATAGCACAAGAAAACAACGAAGGATTGGGAGGACGACTTAAAACTCACAACGGGCCCTAACGGGAGGAGACAGGATAGATAGAACATAATTAAAGCAAATAGAAGAGGCCTGGGTTAAGTGACATACTGAAATGAGACACATACTTTATAACATACAAAGACAAAGACCAATTTCAGAATAAAAAAGACTAACCAACTAAAACAGTTGCCTTGCCAGGGTAAATCTACATCCAAGGAACGCTACTCAACACACATTAGCCAGTCGAGCAGGTCGATAGATACAACTTTCTTGGACAAGGCTGGGCAATATATTTCCTTGCTCGCAAATTTTATCATTGCTTATCTCGCAAAACCTAGATATTTCTTCAACTGGAGCGACCTGGTCATAATGACCTAACGTATTATCACTGTCAATGAATTAGTGCACCAATTCAGAGTCGCTCTGCAATTAGCGGAACCATGGACAAAGAATTTTCGAAGAATAATCCGAACATGAACAAGATCCATTGACATAGCATGCAAAACAGTAAGCTGATAAGCAGTAAGCTAACTGTGTCTATCGGTGGATAACGACCGTGGGATCTGCAGAAAGCAGTAACAGCAAGCTACCGCTACGAAGAATGCGGAAGGATTATACGGTGTGTTATGATACCGCAACTTTCATTCGTACCTGGAAGGGCACGTTCATGGCGATCTGCGTGCCGTAGGAACGGTAAAAGGCGCGCGCGCCCTCCGTGCGGTACACGTGCCGCGCGCACTCCCACACGCCTCGGTATGGCGAATTCAGCATCTGTAGCCGCTGCTTCACCACTGGAAACAAACAAAAACATACAATTCAGTGGAAAGTTGATTGATTAGTACAGAACACGCTAGCTGCATACTTTTAATCGAATATAATATCTATAGAATCCTTAAGTTTTTACCTCCTATCTATACCGTTCGTCGTGTGGTGCCGGCTCAGAATACCACCACTCCATCTCCTCCTGTGGGTGTCGTAAAAGTCGACTAAGGGATTAGCCGGAGGATGGGCAGCAGCGTCCTTCGAGTACATTAACAACTCAACTGCGATCGCCAACCCGTCTGCCAAGCGTGGCGATTATGGCAAAACCCTCCAATGAGCCCACAATACACCCATATCGGTCATTGTGGTGATCATTGGAGGAGGCCTGTGTCCAGCAGTGGACTTCATTCGGCCGAAATGATGATCTATTACCGCAAAAAATATTATTTGTTCTCGATAAAATCGCTGAAGCTTTTTTATGAAGTACTTGTTAATAGTCTTTCCTTATCCTGATAAATGCCAATTTCCCATTTGTCTATTATTTTAGAACACACACTGATTTTTAAACACACTCTTCTAGTTGTTATATTAGGTCTTTCCCTACTTATGAAATTGCCGTTTCGTACGAAATCTGTTTTATTTCTTTTATTTAAAGTAATCATCCATGCAATCGATGCATCTTTGCCAACTCAGGGGCAGTTTATCGATGGCCTTTTTGAAGAAACCAGATGGACGGGAGACACTCTTCAAAGGCATTTAGTACTGCCTCTCGGATATTGAATGTTTTTCCCGCCAAAAAGTTATCCAAAAAAAGTAAAAGTCTGTAGGCGCAAGGTCTGGTGAGTACGGCCGATGACGGAAAGCTCCCAACCCCAGCGCTTGTAGCTTGGAGACCTTCTGTTGTGCAATATGGGGTCGCGCGTTGTCGTGCAGGAGCAGCGGGGACGAGCGATCAAAGCTGGTTAGTTATGTGCGAGCCTCTCCATCGTAGTGTTCAATTCTTCACAGTACATATCTGCACTAATGCTTATCCCGTTTGCTAAAAAGCTGTGATAAATCACACCGGCACTAGACCGCCAAACAGGTCACTGATCACTTTTCTAGGGTTTATGTTTCGTTTAGGGCAAGGGTCTCCAAACTACGGCCCGCGGGCAAAATCCGGCCCGCCAGTGCCATCAATCCGGCCCGCGACAGCTTAAGACTAGAGTCATCAATCTGGCCCGCGACAGCCAATGTCTTATTGTTGTTACTACTGCTGAAGAGGAAGTTGAAGAAGAAAACACAGGATGATAATTACTCGGTTTTGTTTACTTGCAAGGTAAAACTTATCGACAGAAATGACGACGCAGGACGAAATCCCACTAATCACAGTAAAACAAAGAACACTAATGTGATTTATGTAATTGTGATTTTCCACCGACAATAGTTTTGTAGTTGTGGATCAATTTTACTTGTACCAATTATTAAAAGAGATTTAAGATGCTCGTCGGTTAATTTAGATCTGTAAACATTCTTTGTGTACTTCATCTTGGAAAACTTTTCTCACACAAGTAAATACATAGGCTGCACTAAAAGTATCGGGAATGGAATATTTCCACTGTTCCTGTCATATTAAAATCTTTTAAATTGAAAACACCTTGGTTTTACAAATCGAATACCATTTATTTATTTAAAAAAAGATTCACGGTCTTGTCACAAGGTTTTGTCAAACTTGTTTAGTCGTTGAGAAAATGGAATTGACTCGAGAAAATTCAAGAGCGATGATTTATTATGACTTTCGAAGTGGTTTAACACAAAAACAGTGTGTTGACCGGATGATTTCTGCATTTGGTGATGAAGCCCCATCCAAAACCACAATTTATCGCTGGTTTGCTGAATTTCAACGTGGACGTGTCAAGCTCAGTGATGATCCTCGTCAAGGTCGTCCAAAAACTGCAGTCACCCAAGAAAACGTTGATGCTGTGCGTAAGCTAATTGAGGAAGATCGACATGTGACATACCGCGAAATTCAGGCAACTTTAGACATTGGCATGAGTCAAATACAAATAATCTTGCATGAACAATTAGGTGTGGAAAAGTTGTTTTCCCGATGGATACCGCATTTGCTATGTGAAGAGCAAAAAGCGGCTCGCGTTACTTGGTGCGTCAGAACTCTCGAAAGATTCCACGCAGGATCCTCAAATGCTGTATACAACATCGTATCAGGTGACGAATCATGGATATATGCGTACGAACCCGAAACAAAAAACCAGTCACGAGTTTGGGTGTTCGAAAATGAGTTAAAGCCAACAAAAATTGTTCGTTCACGGAGTGTTGCAAAAAAAATGGTGGCCACGTTTGTCTCCAAAACCGGCCATGTTACGACTATTCCTCTTGAGGGACAAAGAACGGTTAATGCAGAATGGTATGCTAGCATTTGTTTGCCACAGGTCGTTTCTGAACTCCGTAGAGAGAACTGCAACCGCCGCATCATCCTCCATCACGACAATGCGAGTTCTCACACCGCGCACAGAACAAAAGAGTTTTTAGAGCAAGAAAACATAGAATTATTAGACCATCCGCCGTACAGCCCCGACCTAAGCCCTAATGATTTCTATACTTTCCCTAAAATAAAGAATAAATTGCGTGGACAGAGATTTTCATCACCTAAAGAAGCTGTGGACGCCTACAAAACGGCCATTTTGGAGACCCCAACTTCCGAATGGAATGGTTGCTTCAATGATTGGTTCCATCGTATGGAAAAATGTGTCAAATTTCGCGGAGAATACTTCGAAAAGCAATAAATACATTTTTAAATAGTAATGTTGTGTCACTTCCTTGATTCCCGAAATTTTCAGTGCCGCCCTCGTAGTACCAACAACGGAAAATAACCCACGAGCAAATTTACGCAAATTATCTAATTGTAGCAGTGGAAGACTCTTATAAAATTCCAACAAAGATGAGTTTTTTATTTGTTCTTAATCATGTCACTGCACTGTTAATCAATAATTTCCATTTAGACTTGCGGAACCAGGGTTTCAATGTCAGAATCAAAAGGATTTTGAAAAATATTTATTTCATTTTAAATGACATCAATATCTGAGAAACGAGTACCAAATTTATGTTTAAAAGCACTCAATGTTTCGATTACAAAATCGACGGGAAATTTAGTCTCTGTAGCGTAGCTGAATATTTCACATGATTTAAAATGTGTGAAACATTTTTTAGGTAATAGCGATTGAAATAGTATTATTTTCTGCCTGAAGGATTTGATATTAATTTTTTATTTAAATATATCAGTATTATTTTGTGTCTCTGTTTGTGGCAAATAAATATTTCTTTCTTTCTTTCTAAGTTGCACAGCCATTCACTGTTTTCTAAATCTGCAAAAGGGCGATGCTTCTCATTAAAAATAATCGATTTCTGCTCGAAGTTCAAAAAACCGCTTAAGAACTTTTCCGCAACTAAGCCAGCGTAGGACAGTATGATATGGTAAGTAATTTTCTCGAATCTCTTCAATAAACTCGCGGAATTGTCGGTGATTCAGCCCAATGGATCTGATGAAGTTAACAGCTGATATAACTGGTTTTAGAACTTCAGACATATCCAAACATTTTCCGCACAAGGACTGTTGATGAATGATACAATGTAAGTAAGACTAATGGTTTTGAACCATAATTTTCTACAGCCTTTGACACAAGTGTAACCAGTCCTTTATTTTTACCACACATATTTTTCCCTCCATTAGTTGTGATAGATTTCAAGTTTTTCCATCAAAGGTTCTTTGTATGAATGGCATTTTGAACTCCCTTAAAAATATCTGCCCCAGTTGTCATGCCGTGAATACTATCAATATCAAGAAGTTCTTCATAGCTTTTATCTACTCCGCGAATAAAAATCAACACCTGCGCAATACCTGACACATCCCTTGACTCATCCAGGGCTAGAGAAAAACACTCAAGATGTCCATTTTTGTCAGACGGTTGAGATGATATATTTTCTGCGATGTCTTGCACCCTCCGAGCTGCGGTGTTTACTGACAAACTGACACTTTTAAATAAATTTATCTTTTCAGGCTATACGGTTACTGCAATCAAGCATTCTTTTATTTTTTCTCCGTCGGTGAATGCTTTTCCACGTTTTCCGATTTCAAGAGCCACACGAAAGCTGGCGCGATTTGCAGACTCTTGTTCAGTATTTGCTTTGGTAAACAAAGATTGCTACGATTTCAGTCCGCGCTTTAAAGCTGCAAAATTTTTCGGTCCGCAAACCTCCTGTATATTTGGAGTAATTTTGAAGATGTTTCGATTCATAGCATCGTTTAATATTATATTCTTTGAGAACAGCTATGGTTTAATTACAAATTAAACATAGCGCCTTATTACTGGACTCAATCACAAAATACTGAAAATTCCATTTATCTTTGAACGTTCTGCATTCACAATTTTTGCTTCTTTTCCATACTAATAAATCACACATAAAAACAATAATTCAAATCAAAATACTGTTATGCACGGGTGTTACTTTTATTTCACAATAGACAGTTTCGCTTCCTTCGCCTTTCCTACGCAAACTGACTCGCGGTTGCGCCACTAGCTTTTTTATATGCTAATATGGCCTTCTCGAAGTGACCGGAATACACTAGCCAGACCCAGAACTTGGATCGATGAGATGCAACGCGGAAATTCCCAAATATTTAATTACAACGAATGCCACCTGTTAGTGGGTAGCTGAAATAGATACTACATAGTACGATACATACTATCACGACTGACCACTAGGTGTCGTTAAGTGTCACAATACACAATAGTAATTGAAATGAAAAAAAGCGTATGTTTACTTAAGTCACGCACTTGCGACTAGTCTAGAAATATAGAAGGGCAGAAAAATTAAAACTGTTTTGGCTCCTGAAACATACTGAAAAATCATTATGCCGTAAGGCTTCAAAGTTTGGAGACCCCTGGTTTAGGACATTAATTAGGTGCCAGGATCTAACCAACTTGCTGAGCGCTTGCGATTCTCAAACAGAATATATTTTTCATGCAGTTAACAATGGAGTTCAAAATTCCTTCGTTTCTGTGCCTGTTGAGAAGCGCAAGGTACGCGCACGTTGCGCTGATGATCCTTAAGTGCGTGGGGCACCCATTTATCAAGCCTTTTTTTACTTTGCCAATTTGACGCAAATGGACCTATATTGTTTTGATGCTAACATCGAAAGCTGCTACTAATTCAGCCGTAGATTGAGTATCATCAGCTTCCACAATCGCTTTTAATTCGTAATTGTGGACCAAAGTTTTCTTACGATCAAGGGGTTCATTCAGATTAAATTTTCCAGAATGGAAGCGGGCACACCAGTAACGGGTTGTGCGTTCGTTTGTAGTATTCGCTCCGTAAACATCGTTGATGTTGTATGCCGTTTGTGCCGCGTTACTGACACGACGGCACTCATATTCCATAATTACTTGAATTTTCAACGTATCCATGACGACGAAAGATGCAAACGTGATGAAAATATAACACTTATCAATACACATAAGACAGATTTCGATGAAAACCATGTGTATAAAATAAAATAAATTTGAAATTAGAATGTATAGTCATATTTTTATTTGAAATGGCCAGTACTACAGAACGGCAATTTCATAGATAACCTATTTATTAATGAGTAATATCTTTCAATGGATAGGGTCAACTTCGAAGGCGTGACTGTAAGTTGTGTAGGTACTTAACACTACTATTACGTTTTACTTTTTCAAATTCATAATAATGTACTTTGACGCCTACATGTGTCCTTTTTACGGTTTTAGTTTAGTTTTTTAATTTATCGTTAGTAATATTAAAGGCATAAATATGGTGTACATTTTTTATTATGTGTATATTTAAGTTTAATCTAGTTTTATATCTTTTATCACAAAATATAACAAAATATATTATTTATTTTGACGGCACGGTTGGTGCAGTGGCTGATACAGTCGACTGCTGCGCTCTGGGTCGTGGGTTCGATTCCCACACGGAACAAATATTTGTATGATCTGCAGATAGTTGTTCCGGGTCTGGGTGTATTGTATGTGGAATTCATGTCTGTAAACGCACCCACGACACAGGAGAAATCCTAGTGTGGGGCAAAGTTTAAAAAAAAAAAAAAAAAAAAAAAAATTATAGCCACATTTATTTATATATATTTATTTGATTATTTATTCATATAGGTATGTATTAATAGATACACAAATAAAAATATATACATATACGAGTATGCCGATTATATATATATAAAAACAAATTTATCCGTGTGCTGTCCAGATGAAGAATATAGCAACACTCCATATCCTCCCATGGATGTCATAATAGGCGACTAAGGGATTCTAAACCAGAGGCATGGGCAGCAGCATCCCTTCTTTGGAATATTAGCCATACTGCGCTCACCAACCCGCCTGCCAAGCGTGGTGAGTACTGGCAAATTCCCCCCAAAATTAAGACACAATTGTTGAAATCTATGGGAGCGGGCTTTGTTCAGCAATGGATGTCTTATGGCTGATATGATGAAGAACAAATTGAATGCATTAGAAATAAATAAGATATTAATTGTTAAAAAATATTATGATATGTTACATCATATTTAAATTAATTAATTACTCAGTAAATCGCGGCATCAGATATTAAGTCAGGTTTTAGATTTCGACCTGCTATTTACGTTAAATGACAAATATTGAATGGGCTTTCAGTATCTTTTACGACTGGTTTATCTACTTAAAACGGGTTAATTAAATAATGCAATCGTTACAATACTGCAATTATTACGTACCCACTTAAACAGATCATAACACGCCTACACGTGTTTCAAAATTCCCAGCAGTCACACTCTACCAAGTTGTAAATGGAGTAATTATTGTAACACGCACACATCAGTTAGTGGACGCCCACTGCTGAACATAATCCTTCCAATGATCACTACCATGAGCGGTCTTACGAGATATTGTATACACCACGCTTGGCAGGGGATTGGTAATCGCAGTATGTTGTTATTAGCACACGGGCTGCCCATTGCCCACCCACTTCATATCAATCCTTAGATGCCTTACGGCCGAAATTAATAATCAATCTAATCCAAAATCTAAAAATTACGGATATTATTTGTGTTAATTGTGATCCTAACACAAAAAGGAATGAATATGGAAATCTTATATCTTAAGATTTTGGATTAGTTTGATTATGAATTTCGGCCGAAAGGCGATAGGTACTGTAGCCTGTGCCCCTTATGGCCCAATACCCAAACCCCATTTAACGTTAAGTCCCCGCTTTAACTATTCGGGAAACCTGTTTTTGCTACAAAACCGGGCGCCTCAAATTGTTTAAGCGGGGACTTAACGTTATATGGCGTTTGAGTATTCGGCCGTTAGCTCCGTATCACAGATCGAGAATCAAAACTCAAGTAGAACTTGAGTCGAGATTGTGGTAATCAAATATGAACCCTACGTAGCAGATTCTGCATTTATATTCAATTGATGCAATCTCGACTGAAGTTGTACTAGAGTTTTGAGTCTCGATCATATGGGTTTTAGTCCAAACTCTATGATGACATATAGAAAATATATAAAAATAGAACATCCGCGCTTTAGACAGATAGCTGCCAAATGTCTGCGAAGAATTTCCAACCAATTCATTATAATTTTTACGACTGGTTGAAGTCATGTGTACATTTATATATATAAAACAGTCAATAATTTTTTTATGACAATAAAAGATACTATTTAGATCAAGATAAGAAGGTTCCATATCGAACAGTCCAGCTCTACAGTACCTGTCTACCCATTAAATTGTATTATCGATGTTCCTGTTATCAGTTACCACGGTTAGAGCAAAATCTTGGCATCTAGCCTTAGGATCACTCGTGTTCGTCTAGTTAGCAGACCCTAGAAATATTTATGAGTGAAATTTTGTTGAGCGTTAACTAAAATGCGTTACGTTTTCCTCCGCACCTACCTGCGCAAGGTCGTCGCGTTAAAGTCATGTATGTGTCAAATGTCGTTTGATATCAAAGTTTTATATTATTTTATTAATTAATAATGATATTTAATATCATTATTATTAATTATAAATACGCAGTGGTGTGATTAAGTAAATAAGTAAAAAATATGGAAAAATCTAGTTTAAGAGACTGTGGAAGAAAATCCGACGAACACGTGGATACCCACTAGGTAGGGTATAATTCATTTGTATATACATCCGTGCTTTTAATTTTTTAACCATCACTGCCTAATTAGTGAGACAATTGTACTTACGGAGTAAACTCCAGTCGTGCGTCGGAACTGACACACACACCTTTTTAAACATTTGTATTTCTCCCTAAAAGAAAGAAAACCTTCCTGAAAAGGTGAGATTGTGTACCTATTTTCTACATAACAAATCTTAAACAATTCAATACAAAATATTCAGTCGTTAGGCGCGCGAGCTGAGAACATGTATTGATATATGTTTTCACGTTTGACGTTTTGTTAGTTTAGGAGAATACCATGTGTGACATTTATGGCATTAGGACTAGACCGGAGCTATTTCTTTCACCTTTTCATACGAGAATTCTCTGTACAACTACGGCTTTGGCCATTTGAAGCAGACTTACCAAATGCATTGACGGCATGGTTGGTGCAGTGGCTGATACAGTCGACTGCTGCGCTCTGGGTCGTTAGTTCGATTCCCGCACGAAACAAATATTTGTATGATATGCAAGTAGTTGTTCCGGGTCTGGTTTCTGTTTTTTATTTATCTAGACGCGTTCGCGTCTGCTATACGTACATGCATATATAAACACACTATAGCTGCGTCTCGTAACGGTGTCGCAAGTCGAGAGATTTTATCTCATCTAAAAATATGCGTACGGCGCTAATAGAAGTTTTCACTTCAGTAAAAAATTAATCACATCATGAAGGCACTGTGTGATTTCTGCGTGCATCGAAACAATGTTTGATTGAAGTTATTTTACGGTAGATAAATTACGAGGGCTGCACTGAAAATTTCGGGAATCAAGGAAGTGACACAACATTACTATTTAAAAATGTATTTATTGCTTTTCGAAGTATTCTCCGCGAAATTTGACACATTTTTCCATACGATGGAACCAATCATTGAAGCAACCATTCCATTAGGAAGTTGGGGTCTCCAAAATGGCCGTTTTATAGGCGTCCACAGCTTCTTTAGGTGACGAAAATCTCTGTCCACGCAATTTATTCTTTATTTTAGGGAAATTATAGAAATCATTAGGGCTTAGGTCGGGGCTGTACGGCGGATGGTCTAATAATTCTATGTTTTCTTGCTCTAAAAACTCTTTTGTTCTGTGCGCGGTGTGAGAACTCGCATTGTCGTGATGGAGGATGATGCGGCGGTTGCAGTTCTCTCTACGGAGTTCAGAAACGACCTGTGGCAAACAAATGCTAGCATACCATTCTGCATTAACCGTTCTTTGTCCCTCAAGAGGAATAGTCGTAACATGGCCGGTTTTGGAGACAAACGTGACCACCATTTTTTTTGCAACACTCCGTGAACGAACAATTTTTGTTGGCTTTAACTCATTTTCGAACACCCAAACTCGTGACTGGTTTTTTGTTTCGGGTTCGTACGCATATATCCAGGATTCGTCACCTGATACGATGTTGTATACAGCATTTGAGGATCCTGCGTGGAATCTTTCGAGAGTTCTGACGCACCAAGTAACGCGAGCCGCTTTTTGCTCTTCACATAGCAAATGCGGTATCCATCGGGAAAACAACTTTTTTACACCTAATTGTTCATGCAAGATTATTTGTATTTGACTCATGCCAATGTCTAAAGTTGCCTAAATTTCGCGGTATGTCACATGTCGATCTTCCTCAATCAGCTTACGCACAGCATCAACGTTTTCTTGGGTGACTGCAGTTTTTGGACGACCTTGACGAGGATCATCACTGAGCTTGACACGTCCACGTTGAAATTCAGCAAACCAGCGATAAATTGTGGTTTTGGATGGGGCTTCATCACCAAATGCAGAAATCATCCGGTCAACACACTGTTTTTGTGTTAAACCACTTCGAAAGTCATAATAAATCATCGCTCTTGAATTTTCTCGAGTCAATTCCATTTTCTCAATGACTAAACAAGTTTGACAAAACCTTGTGACAAGACCGCGAATCTTTTTTTAAATAAATAAATGGTATTCGATTTGTAAAACCAAGGAGTTTTCAATTAAAAAGATTTTAATATGACAGGAACAGTGGAAATATTCCATTCCCGATACTTTTAGTGCAGCCTATGTAATAACTTTCAAAAATCTGTAACGGCGCCTGTCACCGTATTCATCCTGCGACCACGAACGCTGCAAGTGTTCGATACGTCAGGGAAACCAAAAATGTATAGTATACGCGATGTAATGCGTTTAAGTGTTGAGTAATAATCGCGAAAACGTAAGACATTACACTATTATAATAGTTTATGTTTTGGTCTAAATGAATATTTATGCGTTACACATTCACGCTTTAAAAACAACCAGGACTAATAAACAAAGACTTTTTTAGAAACAGTGATAGAATACCAAGTACACAGAACATATTCGTACATGTTCGCAGTAGGCGTTGGGTATTCCCTCGCGGCACGAGCGGGCGCGCGCACCGGCGACTCACGCGCCGGTCTCACATAACTAAGTTTTCCTTATTGGAGCGTGCCACGGAACAAATTCATAGGATGCTCGTAGATATTTGCTAAACGAATGCCTTCACAAACTGCTGGCTGGGAAAACACATTAACGATAGACGTGGAAGGCGAAAGGAAGACGTTTGTCCAAATGTGGGAAAATATAGATTATAAAAAGATCAGGGATCATGTCACGCGTAACGGTTGTCTTTTTATGTTAGGAAACAGTGGAGCTATACTAGCTGCAGTGGGTCTGGCTTGAGTCGGATAAGTTGCTGTAAATATTACTTAAGTTAATTCCAGTGCACATGGTTCTTATCTGTGTTCACATATCAACAATACTACGAAGGCTTTAAATTGGAATTGGAATAAGAGTTCACATATTGCATTGTTTTGGACATCAGTAGCAATCTGAAGAGACATTACCTACGTAAAGAATAAAATTTCATTCAAGTCCAAGTGCATATAAAGAGGAGACAGCTGCTGTGTGCCTCGATATTTTGAAACTATTTACTTATTTGTAAGGTTGATCATCAAGAATAAGTTCCCGTAGGTACTTAGTAATTTCTGTTGGTAAACAAGGCGCGCACGTTTCGCCATGATAAACGAAGCTGCTCTACGGGCCGGGCGCATTGGATACGTTGCGGTTTATGCGTCACTCATATTAATCAATATATATTATTTTAATACTTTTAATGCCTTTTTAAAATTTTCCATTACAAGTATCGTTACTATAATTATAAATACATTACGTTATTTATAAATTACTACAATAATATTTTTATATTCATCACCATATCTGCCAAATACCACTACTGAACGAAGGCCTCCCCTATAGATTTCCACAATTGCCGTTGCGTCATCATTTTGGGGGGGTATTTGCCAGTACTCATCTTGGCAGGCGGGTTGGTGAGCGCAGTACAGCTACTGTTCCAGACAAGGGACGCTGCTGCCCATCCCTCTGGTTAGAATCCCTTAGTCGCCTTTCTAACATCCACGGCAGATGGAGTGGTGATATTTTTAATTCGGACCCCACACAAATAATTTTATAGTAGGTAATTATTTTTAAATAGTGATTTAAGAAATGAAGAGTAAGTAATATTTTTATTTAATAACAAATTAAGTAGTCAAGTATGCGGAACAATATGAAACGAATGATCGTAAAAGTTACAATTTTGCTTTCACGAATATCTCTATCTATGTTGTGATAAAATCGTAGAGAGACAAAAACTATACATTGGTTTCTTTTTTATAAATCTCTGCCGCGTGCTCCATGGACAATACTAATGCCAAAACTGCAAGTTTAAGAATTTCCTTCTGATTCTATGTTGGATAAGAACGCTAAAACTACAGTATAGAATTAGTTGACATTTGGCAAAAATATCCGTTACAGTCCAAGTCAGGATCTAGAATACAAATCACCACGCTTTTGTACACGGGAGGTGAGTAGTATAACAATATGTCTACAAAGTTTTGTTTTACAGCGAATATTATGAAAAATTCACACAAGTGAACACATTCGTTATCAGTACGTTTTAAGAATTATTAAAAAAACATGAACACCACGCTGTATCTAAAGGGAGCTAAACGACAGTTTTTAAGAATAAGAACGTATATTAGTAGCCTTTCGCAATTGGTAACGTAGCCTGCTAAACTTGCACGCGGGTTGTCATTGTTTTGTTTTCGGGATTAAACCTACCCCTAAATCTTAATTTTTGGATTATGTTTTACATTAATTTTATTGTCTTGAAAAGCAATTTCTATATTAAATATTCTGTCCGCTCTGTAGTTGATATTTTATTAATTATACAATATGCTATTGTGTATTATGAGACGGGTGCAAACAATAAGTCACCGCGTCACGGGTTCAAGGCAATTATAATAATAACAAGCAGCAACAGATGTTGCTAGCAGTTCTTTCCTTTGGACTAAGTCATAAGTTTTCATTTGTATTTCGCATAAATTATCATCATGAAACAGACGCAATTTTATATTTGTTTGTTTAGGAGTGTTTTCTCCTACATCTATTTGTTAGTGGGAAACTATTGAATTTGGTGCCAAAAGTTCTTCTGAACGACTCATTGTTCATTTTCGTAACTGTTGTGTTGTTATCCTTAAATAAAGGATTACATATTCTATTTATTACGACGTTTCCGGGTTACTTAGTTTTAGTGTCTGTTTGTAATGTGAAAATAACAGCTTTTTACTAAATGTATATGAAAGTATATACGGTCCCTACAACAAATCTGTCAAAACAAGTCTGTCGGTCTGTCTGTCTGTTTGTTCCCGCTAATCTCCGAAACTGCTGGACCGATTTGTACGGGACTTTCACTGGTAAATAGCTGATGTTATAAGGAATAACTTAGGCTACTTATGTTTCAGAAAAATAATTAGGGTTCCCCGCAAAAAAATTAAAACTCATGAAATCCAATAAATATACATAT
The DNA here is from genome assembly GCA_947459985.1 of Diloba caeruleocephala. Taxonomy (NCBI): domain Eukaryota; kingdom Metazoa; phylum Arthropoda; class Insecta; order Lepidoptera; family Noctuidae; genus Diloba; species Diloba caeruleocephala. Next base: position 20,153,476 of record OX381626.1, on the reverse strand, counting down.
TCTATGTGAAGTGTCTATGCCGAAGTACTCTAAATTATTATATAATTCAATTTATTTTAAATTAAACGGCGGGTGAAATCGCGGTTCCCAGCTAGTAATGAATAAATTAAGCGCCGACGGTCGGCGTTTAACTTATTGCTATCCAGTCAGTGCACATTATAGTGAGTGATCTCGAATACAAGGTGGCAGTGGTGGCGTCGGCAAGCAGATCGTTCGCAATCGGCGCGCTGCATGCTCGCTTGAAGTGCTTGGTCTGCTCACTCGCTCGGTACGCTGCATATATGATGGGAGGATGGCTGTTGCGAGCGCACTCGCGAAATTTATCTTGATAATATAAAAGTATTGTACAGCACACGACTTAAAGCCCTAATTTAAATGACAAAATGAGGAGTGGTTGCAATGAGTGACTGGACTGTTAATACTGGGCGGAAAGGGCAAGTTACATTTTATGAAAGTTATTGATTACGACACCCAGTGCCACGTGGGAAGCGTTTCGAAACAAAAGACGAGAGCGCATGGTTTGGCACTCGGCTGGCTGGGCTGGATGCAATATGCGGCAGGCCTATGGATCGTGTCTTTCGGAAATATGTCATGATTCTTCTACACCTATTACACGTTCCTAATAAAAGCTCAAGTTATTATTGCATGTTTTCAATAACATGATTTTCATACGGATCCACATCAAGCTATACAAAACTAGTTTACACTGATCTCTTATCATACGGAAAGCCTATACAATGCGATATCAGCTTATACTGGTTATGTATAGCATGATATGTAGCATATTCATTTCTAAATTCCACGCGTGCGAAGCCGCGGGCAGAAGCTAATAATCTAATATGGACAGGGAGCAGGGAAAGGTAATCTGTCGTTTCAGTATTTACGTGTATGAGCGGTAGTATCTGTGTCGGTCAAATATAACTCAATTACATTACTAGTTTGTTTTAGGCCGTGTAGCTCCGACCACCAATAGGGCTACCCCTATCTCGCCCGTGGGTGTCGTAGAAGGCGTTTAAGGGAGGTTGGAACCCGGTGCGTACCATTAAGCACTTTTTGTTTGGGTAACCCGCAGGTCGCGGGCAAGCCGACCCCATATTGGACCAGGGCAGAAAGATAATTATTAGTTTAGTTTAATGACGAAACTAGCTGTTGAATAACTGAAGCATACTAAAATACATCCACATTTGGCTTAAAATTGTAGAGATTTAAAACGTGTACCATATTCTGCATATAGTGCCGGTACGTGTGATAAGTCTAAGTGTCTGGTCGTCGCTCACGCTATTGTCGTAGGCAATGCGTCTTAAGTGGAAAATAGCGAGCACGACAGATAGATCGCCTATTCCGAGAACGCGCTCGAACAGGAAAACAGTACCAACGTGTTGCTTAAAATAATACTGGACTTAGGTACATACCTTTGCAATGACTCAATACGAAGTAATCGTATTTTTTTTGTATTTCGGCCGACGAGCGTAAAATTTCAAGGTCAAATTTGAGTGCAATGTTTATAACACTGTGTGGGCGCATGCGCGGACATTAACAATTGTTTGCATGCAGGGGCGGATCCAGAATTTTAATCTGGGGGAGGGCCTTCGGGTCTCTTTACAAGAGTTTCAGAGATCATTGTTGCTTCTATGTCGAAGGTCAACTGCATCCCACAGTTTTGACGTCCCTGAGTCCTGAGTCCTCACGAGATGGCAAAAGTAAGGTAGAGAGCACGTGAAAGCAGCGACATGCTAAGAATGATAACAAACATACTGAGGAACTAATAATACCTATTAACTAAATTGTGAACCAAAAACAACACATGAACACACAAAGTGGGTCACTTTAAGCACTTAAGCTCTAAGATCTGACCACACTGGTGTAAGTGTTACATAAACATTCGGTTTCATTTTTGCCCGACGTCTTAGGGGCGTCAGTCCAATTTCCTTTGAGGCGGCAAGTCTCTTTGCCGGATCACCGTCCTGGGATCTGGAAGCGAGAGCCAGAGCCCTCACGACGCTGCATCAGGGCCGCGAGGCGCTGAGTCGAGGTGAACGGGTCAGTACGTCGAGAGGTTGAGGTGCAGCGATCCGAGCTTCGGAACATCCTGGGGGATGGAAAGGAGTTGCAGGTGACGACATGGCGTTCTCAGCTTCCGGCTGATACAGAAACTCTCGGGACATGAGTGTTTCGTCAAGTATCTGTACCACAAAGGCCGGTAGCAGATGCCAGATGTCACCACTACCCACTGTTATGGCGGCGAAAAGGAAGAGGGAGGTGACCAGATCGTGCGCATTCCGAGGAACACTTCGGACCCTCCCTGTCTCTAACCCCCAAGAGTTGCAGGCGGCACACTCGAGTTCTGTGCGTGCCTCACTAGAGGACTGGACGGCTGGCCAGGCCGCACAGTGGGACTGGGCCCACTAAACCAAGTGGGGGTGAATGCGCAAGGGAATCGTGCGATTGGAAGATAGAAAAAACACCGTGGTGGTTTAACCAGTCAGCGTCCGGCACAGCCCTCTGTCTTGTCCAGGAAAGAACAAGTACATTAGCATTTCCCCATGTTAAAAAAGAAGTCACGCCATCGTCTTGGCTTGGTTGCGGGATTCGGTGGTTGGCGCTCAATCAACACACGTGTTGTGTGGCGGAACAATTTCCGGCCTTTGTGTCGGCGGTGAGAGCCGCCGTACGCCGCGACCGTACGCAAGTGTTGCTCGAACACTTCCGGAACTCCGTTTACACACGACGGGCATGTTCGTACACCGTCGCGCCGTCAACAGTCATCGTCACGCTTACTATCAACATTTAGATCATCACCAGCCTGGCCTCTTCCCGTGTATCGTTCGATGGTGGAGACCAGTAACGTACGTAATATGTATTGAGATCAATCGATCAGATAGATGATAATGTCCCCGATAGAGCAATGAGGATAATTGAATGAAATAGACTAGCCGAGAGCAGTTTCAGTAGGGGCGCTGGCCGGGTACGTATTGCGTGTTTGTTTTGTATTATTCTTACTAATAGATTAGTACAAAAGCCATGTTTAATTATATAGTGTGTAACGGAAAGGGTAGATACATCCAAAAGCGAGACATTGTACTCATCACTGTCAACAAATTCTAGAATGGGACCAACTCTCAAATCGCGAAAACAAAATCAGCTGATTCATACATTTTGTTGAGCAACGTTTTTTTTTTTTTCGAGATTTTGGGTTGATTCCATGAGTAAATTGACCCCCTTTCGGATGTTTATCCGCGTTGCGTTACAAACTATGTATAGATATACACATTACGTAGTTACTTGTATTCGCAATTTCTTCAAAAAACGTTCAATATATATATACCTATTTACTGAATAAATTATTCTATTCTATTCTAGAATGATCGTACGGAACTTTCTAAAAATAAATATATATATTAACAATTGAATTACTTGTGTATCTTAGTGACTTGTAAATGCATCACAAATACGGTGTTCCACAACAGGATACCGTTTGTTATCAGCTCTAGTCGAGCACGTCCGTCGTGCACGTGAGTACAAGACTTCACTTCTTATACAGACGCGTCGCTCTCGTAGATACCTGGTTTACTTAAGTATTATGCATATAAATACATGTGACTAACTGAGCAGCATCCGAAACGAATCCCGATCCCTGACAAACGAATGAAGGCCCAAACCATCAAACGTCCAGTATTCGGGACGGGTCAAGTATTACATAATTTCTCGAACGGAGAACATAAGGCATGCCTGCCTGTTCAAGTGAGCTCACCGAGCGTAAACGCCTGACGCGATAGTGGAGCACACAGAGTGACAAGTAATATTGTTCTACGTGTGAACCCTACGTTGGACTTACCTTTTTTGCTGAATCCATTTTATTTTTATACTTTTCATACAAATAAAGTCTGCGAAAATAGTTAATTTCGAGTCTGTACTGTGACGACAAAACGAAATGCTTCCCTACTTAATTTCTGATCAATTTATAGATACCTACCATACAACAGAGAGTCCCACACTATAATAACAAAGATTATTTTGTACTGTTCCAAATGACAGATGTCAGGGTCCTCGAATGTATTGTCACAATCAGTCTATATGAGTTCCCTTTCTATGTAATTATTTCCAATCCTAATTTTATAATGGCTCCATCGATTTGTCGACGATGCTGCCAATGTCAGGGTTGGATAACACAACAATGTATCAAAGCAAAAGCAATAGATTAAATTGCCGTTGATAGTATGAAAACGACGAACAACGATTAGTTGAATAACCTAAACATAATCACTACAAAAAAGATTTGTTTATTTTACAATTCAAATCATAATATTAATAAACAGTTGCTCCGGGTCTGGACCCAGAACAACTATCTTCAAAGGTCATACAAATGTTTGTTCCGTGCGTGGATCGAACCCACAACACGTAGCACAGAAAGCCAAACTACTGCCTCGTTCCAAGATGTAGATGGAGAAGAACGGGCCCGAAACTCCATGATTTACTCTCTTTAAATCTTTATATATATTACAATATTTTTAGACAATGTAGCCCTCGAAATTATAGTTATGGAAGGACAACGTCGCAGAAAATAGTCGAGATGTCTACACTAAACAACCCTGATTGTAGTATTTATTAAAGTTTATGATTAAATTGTCATGGAAGCATCAAGCTGCCCAACCCAGCAGACGGCACTCATTAACCAGCATGAGGCCTACATAAGCACGTGTATAGCCTTTATTTTTTATTGGTGTCCAGTGAAAATTCTACATGGAACTTCCTTCGCCCCGGGGAAGGGCGAAGGGGTATGCCGGACTCCTACCGGCTAAAACCACTGGAGCGGTCATCTTCGGCACCGAAGGAGGGGGCTCCAGGTCCTCGTAAGATCACACTGGAGACGTGTATAACCTATCAGCCTCAACATTCACAGGAAACGATGAGGAGGACGATAAGGTCCTATCATTTTTCATTATCCTATTCATTTTCCAAAGTTCCTTTTTTGTAGGATCCGTTACAGATAGAATGTTGCCCAAACAGGCTCTCAGTATGACGTTTTTAATGAAGTGCAAGTCGGCCGCCGTGGTCATCATTCAGTGGCTTTTGGCAAATCGAGCTCAGTCTGTAGACAATATTGGTCAACAATGCTTTGCTCAGAGGTAATATCCACGTGTACAAACGTAAATAAATTTGATAAAGCCACGCTAAAATGTATCATCTTATTATTTAAACAAGTGCAAATTCAGCGTGGCAGTTAATTTTAAACGCGACAGCAACTTCTGTTATAAAGCGTTTAGATCGTGACAAATGATACAGCGGATGCCTGATAACGTTATAATTTTACAGCGAAAACTGGGCGAGTGGATAATTATTAGTTGATAAATTTAAAGAATAATGTACAAATTGTGTGTACGATTTACAGACCATGGAACATGTAGAGAAACACTTGAACTTACTTAACATCTGTAATTAATTATTAATTCTGGGTCTACAATTAGTTTGAAACGCGGAATTCAATGTTATCTTATTTTGTTATTTAGATTTGATACTGTAATAGTGCGAGTACCATGTGGGCTTTTCAATTATTTTGTTTTATTGACGTGATATTTGTCTGGCAGTTTAGGTATGTCATGCTCACTCAAGTGTCCTGCTTATGGTGGCGTTGTGTGTCGGGTCGCTAAGTTTCCCTACAATATGGTTGAGCTGAGCGACGCTGATGCATGCGTCATGCTCGTGAACGAGTGCCGTCTGTTGGGACTGGTCATCTTAATGCTGTCATGACAATTGAATCAAAAATTCTGGTGAATATTAAAATCAAGCTTGTTTAGTGAAGACTTTTTAAGATAGACTCTTTCTTCCTGCATTGTCCTCACATTACCATCATTTCGAGAACATTGTACCAATATGATTTAAAAAGAGTACCATGGAGTTTCTCGCCCGTTCTTCTCCATAGGAAATCTACACCTTGGAACGAGGCAACTATAGTCTTGACTATTCATAAGTGCCTATAAATGGTTTTACATGAATAAAAATATTTTTATCTTTATCAAATGTTGACTGCGCTCGTTCGGCTTATGTGTGCTGGAGTAAAGTGGTCAAATAGCTACCCGCAGGTCAGCACTCGAGGTTATGCAACTGCACTGCTGTCACGTTTCGGATAGGTCATCATGTGTATTTCGGTTAGTCGACAAGATTGTGCTTGATCAAATGATGGTTCATTTTAACACTAATAAGCTTTTGCACAATCGATAGATCGACTACATACGCAGGTGCGAAACTAGTCACTCATATTTTAGAAGCCTGGGAGGGTTCACGTGATGCTATTGGTATCTTCTGTGATCTTTCCAAGGCTTTTGATTGCGTTGATCACTTCTCGCAGCTCGCTGGAATTCGTGGTCGAGCTTGTATCATCATACCTTTCTAAAAGACAGCTAAAAGTAGGTATAGATGGTATAACATCTTCAGGGTCTCTAGTAAAAATGGGCGTGCCACAGGATCAATTCTGGGCCCATTTCTGTTCCTAGCCTATATAGAGTCTTACTTTAATAATGGAAAATATTTTAAGGTTAGGCTTGGTATAGAATTCATTACAAATATCAAGTATCGGTTTTACTGATGGTAAATAAATTAATATTTTAATACTCGACCAGCGAAAAATTGACAGACTTTGTATTATTTTATAAAATAAAGGTTAATATTACTTATGTTATTTTTTTGCTAAAACGTATCATTGCAACCTATAGATTTACCTCCTAAAATATTTTTCCTTATTAAAGTAAGACCCTATATAAATGATCTCCCTTATATGGTGTTTGCATTATCTGATATAATATTATTCGCTGATGACTCATCACTTATTTTTAAAATGAATAGTAGAGTTAATGACGTTATACACGTTATTGATAGTTTATCCTCACTGTCTAGATGGTTTGCTACAAATAACCTTTTATTGAATAGTAATAAAACCAAACGTTTGAAGTATGCGCTGTCAAATGTACCTCAAGTCAATTGGAAATAATTCTTGAAGGCACCAAACTGGAGATAGTAAATGAAACTGTATTTCTAGGTATAACCATTGGCGGGTGCGTAGATTGGGGAATCTGCGTGCCCACACTGAGCGACCCAAGAGAAGACGGTAGCACGCATGTGGTCACGCGCTGCCGTGGGACGCTTTGGGGGATCCTTTACAATCCCCCGGGGGGTGACCGCTTTACAGTCACCCTCTCCGAGATGTGCCTATAGGCGCGGTACCAGTGGGCGGGTCTAGTGTGATCATACGAGGACCTGGAGCCTCCCTTAGGTGCCGAAGATGACCGCTCCAGTGGTTTTAGCCGGTAGGAGTCCGGCATACCCCTTCGCCCTTCCCCGGGGTGAAGGAAGTTCATGAAGAATTTCCACTGGGCACCAATAAAAATAAATAAAAAGGTATAACCATTGATTCGAAATTACAGTGGGGTGTTCATATAAAGGCTCTAACCAATAGGTTAAGTTCTGCTTCATTTGCAGTCAGAACAATTAGACAACTAACTGACGCAGCTAAGGCCAGACATAATGTCATATGGCATTCTGATGTGGGGAGCGGCGGCTAATGTAGATTCAATAATTAAAATACAGAAGAGGGCCTTCCGCGCAATCTATGGTATAGGTCCTTGTGAATCACTTAAATATACTTTAAAAATGTTAATATTCTAACAGAGCCCTCCCTTTACATTTTTGAAAATATTATGTTTGTCCGTAAACACCTGCTAATGTTCAATGTAAAGAGCGGCATTCATTGTATAAATTTTAAAAACAAAAATAAAATCGTGGTATCTAAATTTAGGTTGTCAATAACCAATAAATAATTCTTAGGAAACTGTATTCGATTTTACAACAAAATACCTAAAGTAATGACTGATCTCACAGACGGGAAGTTTAAAGCTTACGTTAAAACAATTCCCCAAATAAAGCCTTCTATATGATTAAAGACTATGTTGACGATAGGGATATATGGCATTAGCTGTTTTCTGCACATGTGGCTTCCCTGGTAACCCAATATATCTGAAGTGCTATTTGTACTATATAGCTGCTATATTAATTTTTGATCAATTTATAAGTTGTAAACACCTTGTAAATGTTCAATATCTTGTTCAACATTGTAATATCAATTATTTTAAAAGAGTTTCCATAGAGTTTCTTGCCAGCTTTTCTCCATAGGACCAACTGATTGGAACCATGTAACTTAAATTCAGACGTTTCATAAGTGCCAGTAACTGGTTCATTTGAAATAAAAATATTTGACTCAGGCTTTGAGTCATCAGAGCCAGTCGTACAACTAGTCTAAACTGCAGGTATCAGTATCCGGCGCCGCATATACACCGTACTAGGTGCTTACTCATATAGAGCCCGTCTTCTAAGGTCGAGCTCTACATACATAGAAAAGGCTACTTTGATGATTACAAAACATGATTTATAGATATATGAGTGATACTCACCCTCAGCTGGGTTGGAGACGGCGTCGTGTACCAGCGACGCGATGCACCCCGACAACCCTGCAACAGTCGGCGAACACGCTCGTTAGTACAACATCACGTTCACAACATAATTTCTGCGGCGCGTGGGACACCAACTAGAAAAGAGAACGCTGATTTTATCTTTAGAGTGCCTTATATCTATACCAAGACTCTGCCAGGCGGCCTTCTATCCGACGACTAAGGGTAGTTGCCTCTGGTAACCTCGGGAAGTGCCATTACTTCAGTTGGTTCGTAGTCAAATTCCGACAGCTTCCTGCCGCTGCCCAATGAAGCTCTGATAGCACACTGATGGAGGGATAACCAATAAAGCCTAGATACCCCAATGAAAGTGTATTTGGCCACGCTGAGTATCAACGTACTTTAGGAAGAGATTTATGCTTCCACTGAATAGAATTACCGTGGGCTTGTCGAATAACAGCCGAAACCAATAACCTATCTTTCGGTAGATTGTCCTGCTAGACATATAAATTTGACACAAGTTCCATATAAGTAATGTAGGGCCGTTTGTATCGGTGTGGTGTCCGAATCAAGAATATAGCACCACAGAACATGTTTGTTGTGAAAGGCGACTGAGGGACTCTAAACCTGGGGGCCGGGTAGCAGCGCCCGTCAGCGCAACTCACAAACCCGCCTGCCAAGCGTGCTGGGTCCGGACAAATTCCCCGTAGCCGGTCGATTATGGCGGAGGCGTTTGTTCAGCAGTGGACCTCTTTTGGCTGATGTGATGATGATGGTTCACATCCATCCATTGCCGTAGGCAGTCGCCCAATCGGCCGGTAGACCGAATACAGTTGCGGTGGACACGTACCGTGTATGATGTGGTCGTGCCGATGGCGCGTGAGGTGCGACAGCGTGTGCTTGCAGTGCTCGTACGTCGCGAAGAAGCAGGCGTGCGCCGGGCCCGCGCCCAGCACCACGGCCGACAAGCCGCGCACGGGCCTGCCAACGAACGTTCACTTAGAGAAAGGAACAAGTCAGCTGTCTTGTGGGTGACTCGACATTACACAGGTATCCACACTAGCCATAGCAACACTGTGAGTCACATGATGTCCTTGTAACGCTAGCGTCTCTAGCCTCATCCCGGGCTGGCTCCGGTCTTGTAACTAGGGTTGTCAACCGTACTTTGTAAGTATCTTACGTTTTCTACGTCTGTGTACTTTATACTTTCGGATAGCAATAAAGTACTCGAATGCACCTTATTCTAATATAAAATATATTTTTTAGGATTTATAATAAATTTAAAAAATGTAACGTCGCTAGCAAAAATACGAAATGATTAGATACAGGCAATAAACGAAAAACAATGGACGAAAATGGCAGGATAATGTTATAGAATGTTGTGAATTTAAAGAAAATTGTGAGCAATATAGGTACTCCCTCTTCCTGCTATTTCAGCCTTCAGTGAAAGTTTTCTCAGTAATGAATACAAAGTGACTAGAAGAGCGACTGGCGTCGTTGACAAAATAAATGAATTTGAAATATATAAAAACAAGCTAGAAGCGTGTCTCTCACCAAAACCTACAGTGACGGTGTAAGGGTAGTATCATCATCATTTCAGCCGAAAAACGTCCACTGCTGGACAGAAGCCTCCCCGTAAGGTTGGCACAACGACCGGTATGGGTTTCTGTGCTCATTGGGGGGTTTTGCCATAATCGCCACACTTGGCAGACGGGATGAGTGTCGCACTTGAGTTACAAATGTACTCAAAGGACGCTGCCACCCATCCTCCGGCCAATCCCATAGTAGCCATTTAAGACACCCACGGGATGAAATAGGGTGGTGGTATTCTTAGCCGGCACCGCACGGCAAAGGGTACGGGTTTTGACGTGACAACGTCTTATAATTCGATAGAGCCGGCTGCACGCATGAAAAAACATGACTCATGCGGCGTTACCTCGCTCTGAGGCGTTCCATGTAAGGCTTGAAGTGCAAGCGAGAGCGCGGAACGAGCGACAAAGAAGCACAATCGGCCTTTGCGTTCGGCAGCGTTCGACATCCGTCTCTCTCCTACTTGAGTGAGCGATGCGTCTGCGTGGACAGCTGCTATACTATAGTACATTTACATGTTTTGATCGAGTATCAAGTGCAGTGAAAAGTGAATGTGGTGTCAATTGTTTATAGCAACGATAATTACAGATTAAACAAATGAAATTAAAATTTTCTTTTGAAAAATGCTACCATTCCATCAGTATTTTCTTAAGACGTTGTCACGTTCAACTATCGTCAGTAAACCGACTTTACAGACAACCAATTTTTTTTTATAGTTAAATTATATGTTGATTGGCCCACCAAATGTGTTATTAGTTACTGGCTATAGATACGGTTGCCATGGGTCCCGTGTATACGGGCCTGTTTCACTGCAGTGACCCGTGTTGCTATTCGTCCCGTATTCGTTCCGTTTTCTTCATAATACGCGTTAAGACTCGAGGCGATCTTCTTACTTCTTCTTTTCATTTGATTTGAGTATCAATCAATGATTGCTTAAACTTTATTGATTATAAATTATAATTATGGAAATATCTGATCCAATTTCCGTTTCGAATTCTGGCAATTAGTGCAAGCCTAGTTATAGAAATATGACAACTAAATTAAAAAGTGCGTATATTTTTCTGCCAATTCCGTTTCGTTTCGTTTCGGAAAATCCGCAAAACAATGAGATAAGTTTGTTAAATACAATGCCTCTAAAGTGAGTTGATGATTTTCAAGGCTGGTACCAAGTGTCCTTCGTGTGTATCCGCAGTATTACTTAATGGTACACCCCTCAAAAGGGTGAAAATATTTAAATATCTTGGGCACTTGGTTATTGAAGACTTACGTGATGACGCAGACATGGAAAGGTAGCGTAGGGCTCTAATCGCTATTAGAGCTAATATGATCGCTAACAGATTTAGCCGATTCACGGCGCAGGTTAAAGTGACGCTTTTTCGAGTCTACTGTACGTCCCTTTATACTTGTAGTCTGTGCTCGAAATATACACAAAAATCACTTAATGCCGTGCGCGTCCAATACAATAACGCGTTCAGGATGATGCTGTGGCCGGCGCGGGCTTGCAGCGCGTCTGGCATGTTTGTGGACGCGCACGTCGACGGCTTGCGTGCCACATACGCAAGGCCGCGCCAGTCCTAACAACATCCTAGAGATGATCGCGAGCAGGCTGGACAGTCGCTTTAGCAGGCACTGGAACAGCCTGCACTTAAGTGTGTACAGATACCTACTAACAAAGCAATCAAGGTATCTTGTACTAACAAACTCTTGTCTCTTGTTTCTTTCAAATTTGTACCTGATTGCTGTGTAACTTTATGGACCGTGAATTGAATGATTATTATTATTATATGTTTCTCTATTCACGGGCTTATATCCCCTGGGGATATAACCCGGTCTTTTGATAGGCTTACGCGGGGACATAGGTCCAACACGCAGAGGCCCTTCAGAGAATTTTAATCTAAAATGTAATAGGACACTAACCGGGGACTCTCCATGGCTGCACTATAAAATCCAGTCTCGTATTGTCCCCGGAGGTGTAAAAGTATTGTATAAGATGGAAACTACAATTATAAGGTCTTTTGCAATGGGTGCTAAATGGATTATATACTTCTAAAACCTGAAAAAATGGCGTCTGCTTTCAACTTTTATAGTGAAATTCTGTGGCAGACGGTGACTCGCCACTCACAAGATGGGCCCCCTAAATGGCCACCACTACAGGCGACAAGGAGCAACACCGGTGTGAGCGGCTAGGGGTTTAGAGAGGTGCGGCACCGGTTTCAGCATCGCGCGTCTCGAAGGCTCGTAGCGGGTTTCCCCGTTATTACGCCATTAGACACTGCCACCCCCGAGCATATAGCTCTGGCGGCCCCCCTCTGATCGGCCAACTAAGGCAAGCCAGAATTGAAAATCCTATTTTCGGAGATAAGGGAGGTAATGGTAAATTTTCGCCTTATTTCTTAAATAACTTTAAAACAAACAATTTTAAAATTATAAAATAAATATGTTTGAGACCCTTACAACAAGGCCTGCCATCTAATATTTTTAACGGTACAGTTTGGAAAACTTTATTCTTAAAATTTCTATTTTACCCCCAAAAGTGCCCCTTATATTCTAAATTAATTTATTATTACATTACACGTCCGTGTTTGGGTTGCAGAAATCCATATGTGTACCAAATTTCAACTTACTCGATCCTGTAGATTCGGAGCATATTGGCTGTGACAGACAGAGACACGAGTGATCCTATAAGGGTTCCGCCGTTTTTTCCTTCGGACGTTCGGAACCCTAAAAACAGCAGAAAACGTGTACGTACGTATTTTGTTTTTATTAAACACTCGCTATCGGCTACACCAACTGGTTTCAAGTTTAGGTAGGCGCCAGATAAGGCGGTCGTTGTCTCAGGGTTTACAACTAATTACGCTGCGTGACTAATATCTGTAGTCGTTTTTGCACAAAAGTGTTGTTAATTGTAATAAATAATTCAGTATGACAGGAAAATTGACAAAACACAGGCGCCCTAACAAGCGATTTGCAGTCGTCTGCGCAACGTAATTATAACTGCAAATTATATTTACATTGCGTGGTCCTCGTAGAGGTTGCAGTCGGACGCGGGCCATCTGTCATGCTGTTTAGCTTGACGCTGTTTGTCTCGTTGTGTCTTCATTTTAGTCAACACCGGTTTCAAATATGTCGTAAACGTAAGAGCATGACGCCATCGCTAACAATATTCTTTATATCGTTCGAAATTTCTATTACCTCCCAGATGGTCTAGTCATTCGCATCGGACGTATCAAGGTCAATTCTTAGAGACGCTACACTTAATACGCCTGATGAATGAAGAAGGAAATCATATTTGCTTCTGAGGAGTTGAACTGAAGCATGGCATAAGTGTGGTAGGGATTGGCTTTAGAAACGTCAGTTTCTATCCAGTGAAATTCAATCTTCAACAAAAACTTACGGTGCACGGTTCAGAACGGTTTTGACGGCACGGTAGGTGCAGTGGCTGATACAGTCGGCTGCTGCGCTTCGGGTCGTGGGTTCGATTCCCGCACGGAACAAATATTTGTATGATCTGCAGGTAGTTGTTCCGGGTCTGGGTGTATTTTATATGGAATTCATGTCTGTAAACGCACCCACGACACAGGAGAAATCCTAGTGTGGGGCATCGTTTTAAAAAAAAAAACTTTCAAAGAATAGTCGTATGGAGGACGAGCCGTAAATAATCTCCATGGAACTTTTAGAATTAGTATGACTCGTGGTAATAGGCTCACCCGCTGTAAGCCCATAAAATGTTATGAACGAAATTATCTAGCTCCCGCAGTACAGTGCCACTGTGAAGACAATAACGGAGCACGCCGGCGCCCTTGAGGCTCAAGGGCGCCGCCATTGGTCGGCGGCGACCTCTCTCGCCCACGGACGCGCCTGAATCGATACCATCGCTGAAACTCCACGCCTACTATAATTATACGGCTTGACTACCCACTCCTTTTCGTAAAGGCCAATAGAAATCAATGGGGGTACAGTGATGTCCGGATTAGGAACACAGCAACACTCCATCTCTTCCTATGAATGTCGTAAAAGAAGACTTAGAGACTACATGACAGGGATGAGAAACAGCGTTCCTTTGGTGAAACAGTAACCATACTGCGCTCACCAACCTGCCTGCCGAACGTGGGGAGAAACACGACGACACAGTATTGGAAATCAACGGAGGAGCCGTTTGTACAGTAGTGAATGTTCTTTGGCCGATGTGATGACGATGATTATTTGTCCAACAATAATACTTCTGACAACTCTGCGCGCCAGTTTTTATAATTTATCTAGACTTTCTTTCATAAATATGAATCACATCATAAGATCCGTCATGTTTTGCGACGTAACAGCGGAATCTGCATAGCATATACTAGCAATACTGCGAAAGGAAACCTGCTTGGTGTTTTCACCCGACCGCCCCCGAAGGATTTGACTGATTATCGAGTGTGTGCTTCGGTAATAACCACATCGACCGCATGTATTTTTTATTTAATAAAGCGATATAGCTGCGACATACCTAAATAATGAGCAGTACCTACTTACATAGTTATTTATTCTTTTGTCAGCATGAGCGGCTACTGTAATCATGTTTGCGTCAGTCGGTTCCGCTTTTGAAATGTTCCGATAGTTACGAATGTTGGCCGCATTGTTTTTTTCGGTTTTACCGGTCAGTGTTGGTTGGTGCAGCGCAGAATGTGTATGTCGTATGAGGGTTTATTTACATCTAGGCTACCTTTTTTTGTCTTGGGGTGATTCTCAGAGTCCTGCTCCGCCTTAGGAGGGGCGGAACGGTACGCCAGACTCTTACCGCGATTGATCGTTACGTTTTGTCATCATAATATCAGCCAAAAACCGTCCACTGCTAAACAAACGCCTCCGCCATAGATTTCCACAACGAGCGGGTACATGCCGCCCGCATCCAACGACTCGCAGCACCTTCACCAAGACGGTCATTCATCTCTTTGGAGACCATCCCACGGTGCGTTTGCCAGTGCGTGATCTCAAATTCCAAAATTCATCATTTTGGGAGACATTTTCCAGCAATCACAACGCTTGGCAAGCGGGTTGGTGAGCGCAGAATGGTTGCTGTTCTATAGAAGAGACGATGTTACCGGCCCTCTGGTTTAGAGTCCCTTAGTCACCTGTTACGGCATCCACGGGAGATGGAATGGTGCTCTTCATGATGTTCTTAATCCGGACACCACACAATGCTTATGTAGAATTATATAATAACGTTAAGCAAGCGAATCAATTCAGTACGCTAAGGTCAGGAGGACAAGCAGTCCACGTGGCGAACTGGTAGCGATTGACGTCACGAGCGCAATACACGAGCTGGAATGATTCCATTGCGAGTGAGTGTGCGGAGACGCCGCAAGACCGCCAGACCAACGCTTCTGGTGTTCACAAATATATAAACAATAATCTTTTGAAGAACATGTATCGGGCGATCGACGATTTTAATTATTTCATGGGTATCAATGTTTAGAACAATATGAGTAGGAGCGTTCCGATAGCGTGCGCCTGCGCCGCTGTCCGAAGCTTGCGCGCAATTTCTAATAGCTGTTATTGCGCAAATCACTTCATCCTTCACCATTAGCGGTTTCCTTTACGTGTTCCTTCAAATGTTATTAATTTATCGCCTCTATTCCTTCATGCTTGTTTGTTTACCTTGATTATTAAGGCGTATTTTCCACTTGACTGTAAATGAATTTGCACCCCACACTTTGAAACATTATTGCCAATATGATAATATCAGCCATTAATACGTCCACTGCTGAACAAAGGCCTCCTCCATAGATTTCCACAATTGAGACGTAATTTTGGGGGGTGGGAGTGTGGCGAATTTGCCTGTAATCACCAACCTGGCAAACGGGTTCGTAAGCGCAATATGGCTACTGTTCCACAAAAGGGACGCTGCTGCCCATCCCTCTTGTTTAGAGTCCCTTTGTATTCACATAAGATGGAGTGATTCTATATTCTTAAAAATATCTGTGCCCATATTCGATTCGAAAGCCTGCAAATTTCGCGCGTCACATGAACAGATTGTAGCTATCTTGTGCGCTATGAGGCTGCGGTAAATATGCAAGTTTGTTATATGTGTGATTAGTTTCCCGGTAAACGTTCTACCACTGTGCCACAAATTAAGCAAATGTATTATGGATAATGATAATGGATACCGGTGCGTATGCGCAGCGGGCCGCCTAGATCGATACCGGAGGCAGCACGAGGCAGCACGAGGCAGCGGCTCGAGACACACGTCACCAAATATATCGCGACGAGCGCCTCGTGCTGCAAGCGACGAGCGCCTCGTGCTGCAAGCGACGAGCGCCTCGTGCTGCAAGCGACGAGCGCCTCGTGCTGCAAGCGACGAGCGCCGCCAGCCTCGCTCCGCACTATCCTGAAGGACTAAAACAGCAGCAATGTTTCCTATACAATAATTTGTTAATTGGTATCGCTGGTGCACGTGCGGTCGTACGCGCACCCGCCGAGCTTCAGCTTTAGCATAAAGCATTCGGGCAAAGTGTAAATCGGTGATGCACTATTATCAGCCGATGTTCGTCCACTGCCGCACAAAGGCAACCCCGTAGACTTCTACAGCGACTTGTTACACGTCACCCGCAATCGACGACTCCGTACGACCTTCACGAGGACGTGACGCTGCGTGTGCCAGTGCGTGGTCTCCAATCGGAAACCTTTCCGCCTCATTGTGGTAATGCTACCCAGAGCTAGTCCTGCGTGGCACCGCACTGCGCTCGTCACCTCGACACGTGAAATGATTGAGTCTCTTTTACCCGGTAATGTCACTAGTTACAGTGCACGGCGGAGCACAGTGATATCTAAAGTTTAAGCACTCCTGCTTAGCGGCGAATATCTGGCATTCCGGTGATACCTATGTCCAGTGGAAATTCTACATAACTTCCTTCATCCCGGGGAAGGGCGAAAGGGGTAAGCCATACTGCTTTTATTGGGCCCATTGGAAGTTCTACATGAACTTCCTCCGCCCCGGGGAAGGACGAAGGAGTGTGCCGGACTTCTACCGGCTAAAACCACCAGGACCTCGACTAGACACACTAGAGCCGCCCGTTGGTGCCACGTCTTTAGGGACATCACGGAGGCGATGACTGTAAAGCGGTCACCCAAGACGATCGAAGTAAAAAGATCGCCCCCGAGGCAATTCTGGTGGTATCTACCTAGCCGGCCTGTTGCAATAAGAGACCTCCAAGCAAGAAGAAAGATTTCAGTGAAATGCCATCAGTTCTACGTGCTATGTGCCCCACCCATAAATATACACTATGTAAGTACAATATAATGGTGATGTTGGGCTCGCCTTACATCACCGGGGCCTTTATCTGTGTTACGGGATGTGGAGGAACCCGTTGTTAGCGCGGACTACTCGACCAGCAGAGCGGGCTGAGGGAAATGTTAGTAGGCGACGTGTGCACTTTATCTGTATATTATGTGAGATGCGCCCGGCTGTACCATATCAGCCGCAAACATTACACAATTACTGCGATTACACCGGCTACGCGCTGATAGTGCGTCATATACGTAGAGCAAAACTCTAAACAGTACCTATTGCTAACAAATAACTTCTACATATCTACATCCAGCTGGAGAAACTCATTAGCACGCGGTGCGCCCTGCCGCTGACCAACGAGGCCCTGATGATAGACTGCGAAAAACCCATCCTAGTTGCTAGCTCTAATATAGTCGATGCCAAGGTCCAGAAAGCTCTACGACGATCTGGTTGATTACCTAGCGCGGCTGAGAAAACTACCAGCTATTGCGTAGAAGCCCATGTGTGCTGTGTGTAGATAGAGTTCGCAGCAATAAAGGGGACCTGTCCGGTGTGGGGGACACGGCACTCAAACAGAACGCAAGCGTGTCGCGCCCGTTATCAGCCGCGCCTGCAGACCTATCTGTCATGTACGATATCGCTCCACGACTCCAACGAGTAGGCATTTGTAATACGTGCGGAGATATTTTACACGTTCAGATGTTAATTGTTGTTTATTTAATTCGTCGCCATGTTTGTACGAGAACTGTGTACCGACACTGATAACTGGCTGCTACTATGTAATTAAGAAAACGCTGCAATGAACGAGTGTGTGCGTGTCACATGCTGCACCGCGGCGCGCTACATGTGTGCTGTGTCAATCTGTAATTATACGCTGTTGTGTGTATTTAGTTTTATGACAACTGCTCGCTCATTTTCCCTCTACAAGGACTCTACATACAACGCTATCGCTAATATCATTAATATCTGACTGTAGAAGTGGTCAGCTACTCATTACCAGCGAGCATCTCGAGTATCTCTCGCTACGATCATCTGCACCGATACACGACTTACGGTAGGATGCAGACGACAGTCCGCCAGATATATTAAATCGCATTAGTTAGACCAGAAGCTGGCAGTCTTTCCGTGTGGTCTCCGAATTGAAAATATAACACCACTCCATCTCCTGCTAAGGTTGTCGTAAAAAGAGATTAAGAGACTGTAAACCAGAGCGATAGGCAGCAGCGTCCCTTATTTAGAACAGCAGCCAATCTGATTTCACCAACCCGTCAAGCGTGGTAAGTACTGGCAAATTTCCCCTGGAAGGACGATGCTAAGGTCACGAAAGCGGCCGGTAGCTGTTTAAGTGCAGACGTTAGAGCGTGCGTCTGTAACAGTTGGCACAGCCGGCTGCGGCCTCGGGCGGCACCGAGGGCGCTCGTCTTTACCCACTGGTGACACAACGATGTAACAACACTATGACATTTAAACTGACAGCCAACAACACACACCGACATTTAAATATGGTTTCACGTTCATCTCAGAGCCAGGCACAACCCAATCCAAGTAGAAGTCGACTGAAATAAGTCACTAATGTTCTATTCGTCACGCGAGGTAGGTAGGCAAGCTTAAATTTATCGTGCAACTTGGTGTGGGTGTTTGTCTGTAGTAGTTCGTAACTGAAGCTCTACGTAAGCTGCCAGGATTATCAAGTATAACTCCATGTTCGTACGTCGAAGGCACTTAAAATCCTAAATGTCAAATTCTGTACAAGCTGCAGTAATGATGAAAGAACATGGAACTCGAGAAAATGTTTGCATGACGATACAAATGTATGTTGTTTATGCAATGTTAATTGGCGCGCGGCTCCTTATAATTTGTACTCTGTGACCTTTACCATTTGGATTGTAGACTTAGATATCGATTATATTACTTAGTAATCACTCTCGATTTATATTTAGGTACGGTACGGCCGCGATAAATGTTACATTTCCACAGGATTTAAAGCATTCTCTCTTAATAACGAAACCTCAAGTGGATACCCCAGGAGCCTAACCTGAGGACCTGCAAACATAATCATATTAGAGACACAAAACGAAAAAGGAAAGACACTTTAGCGGCTGTCGGAACCGGACTTGGCAAGGCCGATAAAGTGCAAATACTACGCGGTGTCCTGATTTGGAAGAAGAAGATACTATAAATAAAATCAAGTACGATAATATAATTAGCATAGTGATAACATTTGTACCGAGCACGCGAGGCGCAGCGTCCTTACTGGAATCAGCTATCATTATATGCATCACGCGGCACTTTTCCTGTTCTGCATCAACACGTGCGATACGATACAATGTATCACTTGAACGTCGTTAAGTGCGAGAAGCCCGCCTGCCCACCACGCGAGCCAGTACCCGGCCGCCTGCTATCGCGGTGCTGGCAGCTCGCGGGTCGCCACTGACCTCACACACTGTCCCCACGCCCTGTCGATTGCTCGCGAACGGTAGCCGTGCACAACCAACCATTACACCAAAGAGGCGATGTAGTTCCAGTTGGACGAGACGGCCGTCCGCACTACAAGGCTGTCGGTAAAAATTTACTTCTTGTCAAGTCCTATTGTCACCTATCTATTGCTATAAAACTTCCTATTTTAATAATAATGATAAGTTATTCGACATACATGGTGTACATGTAAAATAAACACTTACATATATCACTATAAGTATACAATGTATCAGGTAGGTGTAAAGTGTTTGAACTCTGGTAGATTTAACTTAAGTTGTGCGACCCGCTCTCATTAATTGTATCCACAAGGAGTTACATTGATGCAGTTGGGTAAATAAAGTAAATAAAAGAATGAAGTAAATTAAGATATAATACTAGCCTCGTAGCATGCCCGCTATGTGGGATAGGGTGTGTGAGCATCCGCTTGTGTGGTGAGTGAGGATGGGCGAGTGAAAGAGTGGAGAATATATGAAAGTGTGGTTATGCTCGTACAGTATTTTAAAGAGTTCAAATTTTGATTAGATATTCTGTCTTATTTTAGACACAGTAGCCACTTACCAACTTCTCTATTAAATTCATGTTTACAGGATAAAGGATAAATATTACACAATTTATTTATTTTACAGACCAATTCCGTGTGGTGTCGGGATTAAGAATATAGCACCATAGTACCCCCTGCCATGGATGTCGCAAAAGGCGACTAAGAATCTCTTAACCAAAGGATGGACAGCAGCGTCCCTTTAACACCAACCCGCCTGCCAGGTGTAGTGAATAGGTGCTGGCAAAAGCACCCCAAATTGACGCCACGGTTGTGGGAACCTAAGGGGAGGCCTTTGTTCAGCTGGTAAAACGGTAATATACATTATGTAATACTTTTTGTTTTTTTAAACTTTGCCCCACACTGGGACTTCTCCTGTGTCGTGGGTGCGTTTACAGACATGAATTCTACATACAATACACCCAGGCCCGGAACAACTACCTGCAGATCACACAAATATTTGTTCCGTGCGGGAATCGAACCCACGACCCGGAGCGCAGCAGCCGACTGTATCTGCCATTGCACCAACCGTGCCGTCACTCTGTCCCTCTGTGATTAGTCCGTTATAAGGAAAACAATGATTGTGACGTTTCCCGCACCGTAGTATCATTATTCCGATGGATGCAGTTTATTTTCAAAGTAAACGATGCACGCTACGCGGGCATCTAAATTCCGATAAGTAGTAGTACAACTGTCGTATGGTGGGAATACCAAACACGTTTATGTCAATATTAATGACTGTATTCATTTGTACGGTCTGATTTACGAGTTCCATCCTCTGCCCGTTCCACGTCGGTCTACGCTCTACAGCGACTAGTATGGTCCCGAAGCATTGGAATCATCGCCAGGCTTAAAATCGAATGCTTAGTTGTACATATGCATATACTAAGTAGATCATCACATAAGTATCCGATATGATCGGCGGCCTACCGTTGGTGTGCCGAACATCTTCGACCAACATAAAATGAATAACAATAGTCAATAATAACGAGTCACAACTATCAGGCATATACTTCAACATATAATTATAGGTATTTATGTATTTATACTTCAACACCTAATCATTATAAGCATATCTAACAAAAAAAAGAGATAGTGAATATAATAACTACGTAAGACAAAGAGAACACCACAGTGTTATCTGTTGCTCTCGAACCGTTTGACATTGCAAGACTCGGTTTTGGGTTTTTTATTCGGTATGTGGTCGAAATATTATGTCGGCATTATTGAGCAGTACCAGCTGTCCTCGACGCACTGAGGGTGGGGTTCAGAAACACGAACGTAAGACCGGCGAAGTACGCTCTAAGCCAAGTCGTCGCTAAGCGCATCTTCAATCTTCGTATTCAGAGACACAGTCCCTCTGAAACTTACGGCGGTATTGGCTAAGTTTGCACTTTACTCTCTAGGGCCATTTAGGCGGAAATAAAAATTAATCATTATAGCAATAGACACAAAATGCCATTGGAGTGGGCGAAACAAAATATCTGGCACATAAACCTATATAACTATATTCTAACATCTTTCTAAACCACGGGAATATATTATGAAAATTTTATGAGTGAAAATGACTACTCGGAAGGCCTGTTTTTCAGCGTTTGAAAAAGAATTCCAAAAAATATTAATTACTCCACATCTACCTGCGGTACTAAAAAAAAATACTGACGCAGACTATAATAAAAAGAAATTTGGGGCTGTGGACTAAAATAACAAGGGCATACCATAACTCGCTAAGATGCTTACAAGTAAGTTTAATATTCTATACGTAATTATTATACACGCACAACATTTTGTCGAATAGTTAAACATATTAGACTAATGTAGCCTCCGCAGTACAAAGCTAATTTGAATTACTACAATCAAAGTAAACAACTTCCTCATATATTCATAATTCATACTTCCTGTTGCAGGCAAACCTGCAACAACTCCGAAAGCTTTGGTTAAATATGAAGTCCAAAGTTCGGGATGCCTAAAGTCTGAAACAAGGCCAACTCGTAACTATTGTTAATATTAACTACGCTTTTGCCGGCTTAGTAGCGCTAGATTCGCCCAAAGTAATCGATTTTCACTACTTGGTTTAGCTTATTTATTATGTTAAGCTTAAGTAGTGTTCCGATCGTCTGTGAATACAATTATGAGCGAAAGCTGTGGATTTTGACAGATGGAAGCGTAAGTTCACGCTTAGACACGTTTCTGAATCTCACCCTCAGTATGTGCGTATAGTTCTGTCCTGTTCTACAACTATCTGCGTTGGCATAGCAACAAAATGGAGATAACTAAACGATGTTCATGAAATTTATGACTAAATTAAGTGATAATTGTGTACTTCGTGGAATATGATGCCGAAACTCTTATTTTGTTATGTTTTTGTACTTTGGAAATGCACATGAAGGCATATTTTTAAAAGTTATTTGGATTTCGTGTAATAATAGACTCACGTCTCGCACTTATAATGGAGTATGGACAGAGATCGACTGACTACTTGACGGAGTGAGCGCTTACTTTATAAGACTTCAAATATCTGTACGTTTGGATTCGATATGTGAATGTTGAGTACGAACGTTTTGTCTTTATGAAACAGGTAGTGAGAAGATGGCGACGTCCAATTGCCATTGTCCACTGCCCATACATATTCATGAAGGGATGACTTACGGCCGAAATTGATAATAAATCTAATCCAAAGTCCTTGGATTTCGGATTAAGGATATGATTTTGTGTTAAATGTGATCGTAACACAACAACGAATGAATCACAAAATCTTAAATATAGAGTTTAGACTACATCGATTATTAATTTGCGCCGTTAGAAAACGATTGACCGTCAACTGTATAATCCGTAATATATGGAGCTCTTCCGATGGATGATCAATACGTAGTTGTAATTCCAAACTCGACACAATCATCGTCATGATTACATCCGTATTTTTTGCCAATGCCTCGTTTTTGCTCGCATTGTGTTACTAATTTAAACATAGCGACGTCATTGATCATTAGACAAACTTATTATATATCGACATTAGTACCAATGTATCACCGCCACTCATCAGTTTAGCTTCACAAGTAAAATCCTGAGTGTGCGAGCCAAAAAGCTACACTTTTAGGGTTTTTATTTATTGTTAGTTATTTAAGGCATACATATTGTGTATATTTTTTAGTTATATGTATATACAAGTTTTATCTTTAGTTATATTGTATGTAGACGAAAGTAGAAATCAATTACGAGAGTACATTTTACTTAAAAAATGTTACATCTATGTAAGATACCGATATTTATTCCGAGTGTAGGCGCTCCACGTTACGGCCCCACCAATCCAGTCCAGCGCCTCAAAGATGTCCTCGAGTATGTTTTGGACCAGTTTCAGGGGTATTGTATTCATGTTATCTTCTCTATTGTTTCTTTTTTTATCACTCAAAGGCTTCCTAGTAGAAAACTCAATTTTGAGCTAAGCCCGCCGATGTACATCATGTTTTATTTTATTTAACAATCTATGCATTCTGTTGTATTTTTTAAATAAATAATAAGAATGTTTCACTCCTCTATTTTATAACCTGAACACACAACGTGGCAGCACCAATAGGCGAGTCCGTGCGTTCGTTTTCGATAACCTGGAGCGTCCCTTCGGTGCCGAAGATATCTAGCCGGGCGGTTGTAGCCGGTAAGAGTCCGGCAGACCCCTCCGCACCTACCTAGGGCGGAGAAAGTCCAAGAGGAACTCCACCGCGGTGGAAAAATGACTATACTACACATAAAACAAAAGTGTTTTATTTTAATAGCACGAGTCATGCTCTGCATGTAGGAACAGCTATCAATAATATTTTCGTAGGCGCCTACGTCACTGATAACAAGTACAAGGGTAAGGCGGCGCAGCTTCACGTACACTGATACCCGCCGCCGTCGCCGACAGCGTGGCATGTCTCTTGTGATAGTGCAGGCGGTGCGTGTCATGAGACTGGCCCGTCGTGGAGCTGCATGTGGATACTGCGGCTGCGCATTAACGACGTGCATACGAGTACGGGCAAAGTAGGGTCGCGCTTTTTTTCATACAACATGGTGACGTGAGCAGCATGTGATTAGCCTGCTGGTAAACATCACGCCTGCCCATAACAATTGTATTGCTACCTAGGAATAGTCGCATACTGTGCTCAAAACTTCGAGACGAAGATATTTAGGGCCAATTTCACCGTTCGCATTAAAAACCGAATTCAATAAAACTAAGTTTTGTATAACTGAGTTCAAACGTTGAGTTCGATCTCGGTTTACGTCAATCTGTTTTCACCTGGTACATTTTGTTCGCGTTCACGAAAACCAAGTTTTAATGTTATAGAATGTAAATGTCGTCACAATCTCAAAATTGCGGTGCGTCATGCATTGTATGCAACAGCGAACTACTGTGACGTAGTTTATGGGCGGGATAGTGAAATGGGCTACTTCACCTTACTTACTTTCTCTGCTTAAAACATGTACAGTTCCTGTGGGAAGCGGGTGAAACTCATAATTATATGGCTGGCCACCCATATCATCACGTGAGTGCCATAATAGGCGATTATGAGATTAACCGGAGGATGGGCAGCAGCGTCCTTCGAGCACATTTATAACTCAACTGCGATCGCCAACCTCACTGCCAAGCGTGGTGATTCAACTGCGATCGCCAACCTTACTACCAAGCGTGGTGATTCAACTGCGGTCGTCAACCTGACTGCCAAGTGTGGTGATTCATCAGCTATCGCCAGCCTGACTGCCAAGCGTGGTGATTATGGCTCAACCCCCCAATGAGCACACAACACAAACCCATACCGGTCGTTGTGGTAACTTTTAGGTAGGCTTCTGTCCAGCAGTGGACATCTTTTGGCCTCAAATGATGATGATGTTTGTTATATATATAGTCAGAACTGGCATGTTCGCATATTCGTCGAGATAATAATCCAACCAACACTCGTAAACAAACAAAGCTCCGCAAAACATACGCAGTCATTATTGAGAATTAAAACGAACTATAACCACAGCCCTCTAAACGCGTTTAAACGAGCGAAACGTAGAAAATTAGGCGTTCAGAATTTATTCTGAGTTATGCTTTAAACGCGTTTAGTTGATGTTGGTGAAATGCATATTAGAGCTCTGAACTCAGTTAAGCGCTTATACTGAGTTTAGCTTCAACTGATCGCGTTTAGTTGCAATGGTGAAATCGGCCCTCAGTCTCTTGTGCTCAGTAACTTCACTAGCTGCAGTGCCCTTCTAACCGGAACACAGTAATGTCTAAAGTTAAACACTAGTGAGGGCCGAGTGTGAGTTTCTTTTCGTAATCGAAACGTAAACGCGTGCGACGCGTTTAGTGCGTTAGGCGCTCCATTGGTGAACAATTCGGAGCGGGAGAATCGCATCCCCGAACGTGATAAACGCACTCGGCCTGCTTAGCGGCGAATATCTGGCAATGCATGCTTGTAACAAGAGACCTGGCTCTGTTGGCATTCCGGAAGCTCTAGTTTTGTTTCTTCTATTTTGTAATATATCTAATATCCGCAATTTGAAAAGGTATTTCGTCATCATCAAATAATATAAGACGCCTCACGTTTTAAATCATTCCTTGCCCAGATTGTTGTATGGTTGTTTGGCAACTCTACAATAGCTACATCTAATCTAATCATGTTTGCACTCGAGGTGCGTGACTACAGACTACTGCCACAGACTACCTACTGCTGTCAAATTACGTGGAAATTCTGTGCGACAATAATCATTAACTGTGCCGATACGATAGTCACACATTGACCCAAATATGAGCTAGTCTTGTGGGGCTCGATAAGATTTACAACTCGCGTGCTGTACGTAGCGCACGTTATCGAACTAAATCATACCTCGATCAGCTCTTCCATAAATACTCAATAGATAAACTGATTAAATTGCCGTTGTAACTGTTTTGTGTTATTATAAATGTGCATAGGTTCGCTCCCTACCACACTGATGCAGGCCCGAGCAACTTGTACAATACTCAAAGGATGGGTGTGTACAATTATACTGTAATCTGTAGTGTTGCCTATATGTTGTCTTCGAGTATTCGCTTTCCATGCCCTTGTTCTCGTATAATATGCGTGGAGTTTCTTAAAGAGAGAAAATGTTTCGATGCTAAATATGACTCAGATAAGTTAGTCCTAGACTTAAGTAGCTATCTTTAACATCGAGCCCTACCGCTTTCTGGACCAGCGTCGGCCCCGGCTCTAACTTTAGAAGCTACCGCTACTAACTACGAGTATGTTGACAGCCGGTCAGTGCTTCGGTGTCGGCCCTCTGCCGATCCCGCTCTGTGGCCTCTTTTTGTGGCGTGACGCTCACACAGAAGTACCGCACTCCAATTTTCATACTCTTCCAAAATAACCGACCCTACTGCCAGCAAAGATCTTGCTCGATCTGATCGACCAGGATTCACCGCTCGGCAGCCCACGCAGGGCACTCCTCGAACGTGTACTGTTAGGTATCCTGGTCCTCCACAATGATACCTACAAGAAATCTAACACCGGTAAAAAATACGACAGTTTGCCGAACCCACGCAAACGTTAGGCTAAGAATTAGGGAGAGTGACGGCGTCGCGACACCAGCCAACGTCAAATACTATAAAACTACTGGCAGAGATATCGACGGAGTCTAGCCGACATGTTCAATAATTCTGACAAGAATAAAAGTGGGCCAAGAGTGATGTGGCCAAGCAGTCGATGTAATACTTAGGGTTATTATGATTGTTTGGCAACCGACGCAACCAATACTTAAGGCTGGGCCGTGAGGTGAAAGAGAGTACTTTACACAGCGCAAAATCGGTTTACGGCCGACTGAAATTTGCGTGGGCTCGCGACGTATCTTATTCAGCGTTTGTACGGGGTGTGTGCTCGCTAATATTTTATTTAGTGTCGAACACTTATACGAACAACGTCTCTTGTTGTAACTCTCGCGCATCCGACACCAGTCTTCGGTCTATCTCACACTCCCTCTTCCGTAACTGAACGCCGCACAGTTCGACCTAAATTCGGCGTGCGAGACAGCAAAGAAAGCATTCTGTGCACCGCAATAATGTAATGAAACGAACGAAAATGCGACGAACACCACGAGACGCATTAATCGACTAACAACTTATAAAATTGCGCTCGTTTAGACTACAGCTAGGTGACTTCGTAGTCTAGTGGCTAGCGTATATACTTTTATCTTGAATCCATAGTAATAAGATCGAGCCCGACTCATACTATTTGTGTTAAATAATAATAAACAGAAGTAAAATGTCAACATCCAAAGCAAAAATAACGGCTTGTACTGCATGTAACAAAATAAATAAGTTATAAAACCAAAGGCGACAGAAACGCACAAAACAAGTTAGATTATATATAATTAGATGGATAGATTTCTCGTAGTCGAAGGCCGAGAATCGTTACCGCTTTGCTTTGTGCATCGCGGTTGGGCCTTCGACTGGGTGGACAGTGAGCCCGGGGAGAGGCGATGGCGCGGCGTCGTTTTGTGAACCGTAGTATCGCGAGCGTTTTCGAAAATTCGGGCGGGGTCGTAGAGCGAGGTAAGCGCGACTAATGTACCATTTTTACCTGGAATACATCATGTACTTCTTCCACCCCGGGGAAGGGCGAAAGAGAATACCGGACACCTACCGGCTAAACCTGTCACCTACAGTCGCACGAAAGCCGCTTATTGCTGCCGAGCCTTTGAGCACATCTCGGAGGGAACGACTGTAAAGTGAGTCTAGGCAACTGTACAGAGGCCGCCCCTCACAGGCACATCCCGGGGATGCATCGTGAAGGATCCCCCGAAACCTCGCTGTGCTGCGTAGACGGCGGCACGTGACCACGTGTGCGCCACCGTCTTCCCGTGGGTCGCTCGGTGTGAGCACGCAGATTCCGCAATCTGCGCGCCCGTGTCCCCCTACCATACAGCGGCAGGGGGCTTAGGTGCGTTGGACATGGGCACCGTGGCGGACGTCACCCCAGCGCCGTGTGGAGGAGCCCTCTCCCGAGCTGCCTCATACCCGCACCCGACCGTGGAGGCACATTATAGAATGATAAAATAGGTGTCACCCACGAAGTCGAACAGTCCGACGCAATCACAGTTGCACGCGCTGAGGCGATAATTTTGGTTCATTCGGCGCCTGTCTACCTATGAGCTTGTTGCTCGTGTTCATTGTATGGATTGGAAGTGCTGTAAATATCTATTCAGGGGCCCGTGTACTCTTCCGCTATAGTTAGCGCGTCAATATTGGCAGATACTTAATTACACACTTTGAGCCTTTAGTGATTATAAATTGTTTACTTGAACATAATTTAGTACCGCATAAGGTAAATATATTTCTCTTTAAAACTCGTCATTTATTTAAATCGTTATTGGCCACTAAGAAACAAGCGGCTAAAAAGTGTATAAGAATCGCTATGATACTATAACTTGGGGATCGCGATTAGACACAGGATCGGCAGCCGAGCCCGGAATCACTAAATTAGTGACTAGGATCTTATTGGACGGCTTTTCTGGTTTGTCAGGTAAGAAGTCACCCAATTTGCAAGCCGTCGGACGCGAGGGACTGGTTATGAAACGACATTGTTTGAAGAGAAATACTAAATGCAACTCGTGTCCAATCGTCTATGTCTACTGTCTACAGTCACCCCCTCAGAGATGTGCCTATAGGCGTGGCAGCAATGGACGGCTCTAGTGTGATCATACGAGGACCTGGAGAGCCCCTTAGGTGCCGAAGATGACCGCCCCAGTGGTTTTAGCCGGTAGGAGTCCGGCATGCCCCTCCGTCCTTCCCCGAAACGGAGGAAGTTCATGTAGAATTTCCAATCATCATCATATCAGTCAAAGGATGTCCACTGCTGAACAAAGGCCTTCCCCTTAGATTTCCACAAGGAGCGGTTACATGCCACCCTCATCCAACGACTCCCAGCGACCCTCACCAGGTAGGTCGTCTGTCTACCTCGTTGGAGGTCGTCCCACGCTGCGTTTTCCGGTGTGTGGTCTCCACTCAAGAACCTTTTTGCCCCAACGGCCATCAGTTCTACGAGCAATGTGCCCCGCCCATTGCCACTTCAGTTTACTAATCCTTTCAGCTATGTCGGCAATTTTAGTTCTTCTACGGATCTCCTCATTTCTGATTCGATCTCGTAGAGAAATACCAAGAATAGCTCTCTCCATAGCTCGCTGAGTGACCTTGAGCTTTCTTATGAGGCCCATTGTGAGTGACCACGTCTCTGTTCTATATGTCATCACTGGTAACACTCACTGGTTAAAGACTTTCGTCTTGGGGCATTGCGATATTGTTGACGAAAAGACATTGCGAAGTTTCCCGAACGCTGCCCAGCCGAGTCGGATTCGACTATTGACCTCTTTCTTGAAGTTGGACCTACCTTACTGGACAGTTTGTCCCAGGTAGACATACTCGTCAACAACGTCGAGAACAGAGCTCCCAACGCATATAAGAATAGGCACGACATGGGCATTCGACATGGATTTCGTCTTACCAATGTTCATTTTAAGGCCCACCTGTTGGGAAACTCTGTTGAGATCATCGAGCATTGTGCTGAGCTCTTGCAGCGATTCTGACATGACTACGATGTCGTCGGCAAATCGAAGGTGAGTGATATACTCGCTATTGATATTAATGCCGAATCCTTTCCACTCTAGTAGCTTGAAGGGATCCTCCATTGCAGCGGTAAACAGTTTCGGGGAAATGACTTCCCCCTGTTTCACACCTCTCCGCAATGGAATTGCCTCCGTGCTCTGTTCATGTACTCGGGCCGACATGGTGGCGTTTCTGTATAAGCACTTCAACACTTCGATGTACCGATAGTCAATGTGGCACCGCTGCAAAGAATGCTGCACTGCCCAGGTTTCGATCGAATCAAAGGCTTTCTCACAGTCCACAAACGCTAAGCATAGTGGCAGATTATACTCCTCGGTCTTCTGTATAACCTGCCGCAACGTATGTATGTGGTGTATGGTACTAAAACCTTTTCTGAAACCGGCTTGTTCAGGAGGCTGGAAGTCATCAAACCTGCGCTCGAGACGATTCGTGATGACTCTTGAAAACAGCTTATAAACATGGCTCAGAAGCGAGATGGGTCAATAATTCTTCAACAGGGTGTTGTCACCCTTATTGAAAAAGAGCACCACCACGCCTCTGTTCCATGCTTCCGGCGTTGGGCCCTCGAGTAAGACGGAATTGAATAGCTTCTGAAGGACTTTAAGTACCGGTGTGCCACCCGCTTTCAGAAGCTCTGTCGTAATTCCGTCCCCACCCGGCACCATGTTATTTTTAAGCTGTTTCAAGGCCATCCTAATCTCGTACAGGCTGATGCCCGGGATATCCTCGATATAGTGTCGGGTTAGTTTGGCTCGCGGATCTTTGTCAAAGCCATTAGTAGGTATAGTAACCGAGGTGTATAACTGCCGGTAGAAGTTCTCAATCTCTCTCAAAGGCCAGAGGGGCTTAGTCGACGCTACACTGCCGTCCTCGGTCTTCAGCTTCATAATACGACTTTGCCCAGTTGACTTGTCTCTTGCAAACACTTTGGAGCCTTGATTCCGCTCAATCGCCTCTCACCTTTGGTGTTAAATGTGCGAGTATCGTGACGCAAGGACTTCCATATCCGTCTATTGAGCAGACGGTATGCTTCAGCTTCACCGGAGGACTAGAGTGTCGTGGCGAATCTTTGTGCGCGTTAAAAAAAACGTTTTTGGTCTACCTTTACGGTGGGTTTTAAAGAACTTAGACCCAACCGTTTGGACAGTTCCAACAAACCTACCATTTAAATCGTCCACAGATATGCAATGTACTAGGCACTCTAAGCGAGTTTAGAGCTCTCGGGGTTTTGGATGTGAGCACCAGAGGGGCGGAGTGTTGACGATTTTCACCCTATGGATCACATAGACATCATTGAATATTTGTCTCCTATTGGTCATGATGAAGTCAATCTCATTCCTCGTGGAACCATCGGGACTCATCCAGGTCCATTTCCTGTGAGGCGCCTTTCGGAAAAAGGAGTTCAGCACGAAGAGTCCCTGCTTTTCCAAAAAGTCGGCCAGCCTCTGTCCCCTGGCGTTTCGTTGCCCATACCCAAATTGCCCCACTCTCAACTCACGATCGCATCGAGCCCAGCCCAGCTTTGCGTTGAAGCCCCATCACAACAGTGAAGTGTGTCTTCGAGGTATGCATGGCTCTACTTACGTCCTCATACCTACTCTCTACTTCATCATCTGGGTGTGTCGAGGTCGGTGCGTAGACCTGTATGACCTTCAACGCTACCCT
The DNA here is from genome assembly GCA_947459985.1 of Diloba caeruleocephala. NCBI lineage: Eukaryota > Metazoa > Arthropoda > Insecta > Lepidoptera > Noctuidae > Diloba > Diloba caeruleocephala. The sequence goes on along the minus strand of OX381626.1, from coordinate 20,121,887 downwards.
GCTCGACACACTTTCGATGGTCAATATGTTGTTAATGAGGGACCTGCGAACGAGGAACCCGACACCACTTTGAGACAGATGGTCGCCTTCCCGTAAGTAGAATAAGTTGCCGGGTTTCAGGGTTATCGTGTCCTCGCCCTCTCTTCGGACTTCTGATAAACCCACGACATCCCAGTGCAACTTATCTATTTCTTCTTCCAGCTCAACGATCTTTTCGTCCATCATCAGTATACGTGCGTTCTAGGTTACCAGGGCCAGCTATCGTTTGGGGTGGTAGCTGGATCCCATCCGGAGATTCTTAGCACTCCCTGCCCCACCGTTACCATGGCCGCTACCATGACCGGGAATAGCGGGGCTGCCGGGAACTGGGAGCCGGGGCTTAAATTGTGTTGTCATTTTGGGGGGAATTTGCCGATACTCACCACGCTTGGCAAGCGGGTTGGTGAGCGCAGAATTGCTACTGGTTAGCAAAAGGGACGCTGCTGTCAATCCCTTTGGTTAAGAGTCCCTTAGTCGACTTTTTCGACCTCCACGGGAAAAGATGCACTGGTGATATATTTTTAATCCGGGCACCACACGGAAAGAATTTCCAATGGGCCCCATAAAAAGTAGTTGGTGTTTGCGCATGTGAAATTTATGTCTGTAAGCTGTACCCACTATAGAGGAGAAAACCACACTAGGTTTTGAAAAAATCCTCTACTCTTTTGACACCTCAGCCTTGTTTTCGCCGCGTCCTTATTCATCGTCCGACGCCCCTGGGGAGAGGACATTGGTTATGTGGACTCTTGCCGGCTAAAACCACCTGAGCAGTCATCTTCAGCACCGAAGGGTGGCTCTGGGATTACAGATTACTGTCCTATGTCCAACAGCCTGTGCCTTATATATATGTTATGATATGTTTTCTATGTATAAATAATAAGTAGTGTTACCTGAGCAAGCCCTCCCTCTGCACCATATACCGAAACGTCTCGGAGATGGAGCTGTTGTGCGCACTCCGTAGCGACTGCATCCGAGTCTGCAACAATGCAACCTTAGCTTCAGCAACTGTCTCCCTCGCATGTTTTATTCTCGATTACGTTTGACGGCCTTTTAAAGGGAGCTGAGGGACTTACTCTTGGCGTTAATAAACTCATTGAACGTGTTGCGTGCATGTGCATGCCAGCAAATGTGAGTCTGTAAAGTGTTTATTGTGTATTCGGCTTTACTATATTCACTGAGTTTCTTAGTTATTACGTATTTAATAAAAGTGACACCTCAAAATTCGTTCCGTTTTAAAGACAAACCTGCAATTTTTAAGTCATAAAACATTAAGTGGTATTTGTACGTAATTCTCCCTTTAGCGAGTGTGTAATTTTTTCCAATGATTCAACAGCGTCAAAAAACATAACCATATCATTATTACAGTTTCCTCTGACACAATCCATACAGAGTCAAGCAAACAATATTTTTTAATCACGGGATATTATCGAGGAGCATGTAATTTAGGCATCACACCACACATGTGATCACAGATCAGGCTGACATTGAGAAGCTTGTTATATAAACCAGTGTAAGCTTCAATGGATCACTTCTGTCCAGATCAGACGGCGAAAATGTGTGTTCAGGCTTTCGTGTTTATGGCGATGGTGTGTGTAGCGGTGGATGCGGTCGTAATGGACGAAGACATGGCGGAGCTGGCTCGCATGGTTCGCGAGAGCTGCGCTGACGAGACCGGGGTGGACATCTCTCTCGTGGAAAAGATCAACGATGGCGCAGACTTAACGCCGGACGATAAACTCAAGTGCTACATCAAGTGCACGATGGAGACGGCGGGCATGATGTCGGAGGGCGAAGTGGACGTGGAGGCCGTGCTGGGCCTGCTGCCGCCCGAGCTGGCGGCGAAGAACGCAGGCCCGCTGCACGCGTGCGGCACCAAGCGCGGCGCCGACCACTGCGACACGGCCTACCTGACGCAGGTCTGCTGGCAGAACGCCAACAAGGCCGAGTACTTCCTCATATAGACGGTTACAATAATATATCTAATTCCATTTTGTGATATAATAGTTAATGGTCCGAGTTTTTATGAATTGTCCTGATTACTTCATATTTAATTACTAGTATTATGTTACATTATGAATAATTGTGTATTACTCGAATGTTAAGTTATATTAACTGCAAATTGTAAGCCAGTTTTTCTTATAAGGAAAAATATTCAATTACCACGCGGAATAACTATTGTACAGCTAATGAACTTATATGCAATGCCGTTAACGTTTAACTACTTATCATTGCTATTATTACATCAAGCCAATAATTCTGGATGATGGTTTCAGTTTTTCAGTTTATTTCTCAACTCTCCCTCTTATATTTTTAGTATTAGTTTAGTACCTACTGTATTACATTAGGCACTAATGATTAAATGTAAGTTTTCTGAGTCAACAAGTTAATGTCACCATCACCTGGACATCTAAAAAAACAAACAAGTGCGAGTTGAACTCACGTGGAGAGACTTCCGTACGATTAATATATTATCCGTCACTGGATGCCTGGCCTAGTTCAGGAGAGCGAACGAATAGTACCAATAATATGGATTTTTATGAACATGAGCCCAAAACAGTACTTTTAGGATTCCCTGTCAAGGGTGCAGTCAATGCGCAAGCGAGCCCGCGTCCCCGTCGCGAAGGTAGGTCGGAGCTACTTTTAACTTCGTGGTGGTTTAGTCGGTAGGTAGCGGACGAGCAATATTTATTTAGTAATTAGGCCGTAACAGACCGCCTGCCGTCGCTGTAGGCGGAGGCCTGACTGCGGTTCGCGGGTGCGTATTTGGCGCGAATCGCATTCCGTGTGGTGTCCGAATTAAGAATATAGCACCACTCCATCGCCTCACATAGATGTCGTAAAAGGTGACTATGGTATTCAAACCACAGGAAAGGGCCGCAGTGGCCCTACCGTGCAACAGTAGACATATTGCGCTCACTAACCCGGCTCCCTACTAACTCCCGGACTTTATGACCTCGGGACGTGGACAATACGAGGCATGCCTTTTGAGTTTTGTCGTTTGAAGAAAAAAACACAACTAGAACGTTTTAGTACTTTTTATTGTTTTTCAAAATATTCACCACGTAGCTTAATACACTTTTCCATTCGCTCAAACCAGTTATTATATAACATTTATTCCACTCTAAAGTGGGGGTGTTCAAAATGGCTGACTTGAAAGCGTCGACTGCTTCTTCACCGGAATGGAATCTTTGACCGAAGACTTTTCTTAATTTTAGTAAATGTAAGGAAATAGTTAGAGCTTAGGTCAGGACTGTATGGAGGATGGTCAAGAATTTGTACTTTTTCCTGCTTCAAATACTCAATCGTTTGACGAACGCTGTGAGAGCTTGCGTTGTCGTGGTGCAGGATGATGCGTCGCTTTAAGTTAGATTTTCAAGTTCGGCGTTGACTTGTGGTAAACAAACTGTGGTACACCACACGTTAACCGTTCTACGATCTTCAAGTGCAATAGTCGCAACATGGCCGGTTTTTCCAACGAACGTGGCCACCATCTTCTTAGAAGTGCTTCGAGAACGAACAACTTTAGTCGGCTTTGGCTCGTCTTGAAAGACCCAGATTGTAGATTGTTGTTTGGAATCAGGATCGTATGCATAGATCCAAGATTCGTCATCACTGATGATGTCGTAGACGTGATTTGACTCTCCTCGATTGAACCTTTGCAGAGTTTTCTTACACCATCTGACGCAGGCCGCCTTGTGATCGTCGGAAAGCAGATGTGGTATCCAACGGCAACTAGCTTTATGACACCAATCGCTTCATGCAAGATCTTCTGAATGGTTGTCCCTGAGATGATTAATAGAGCCTCTATCTCTCGATACGTCACAAGACGATCTTCGAGAATTAGTTGTCTCACAGCAATGATGTTATCTTCAGTGAAGGCGGATTTTGGACGTCCTTCGCGAGATTTGTCACTAACACTAGTATGTCCACGCCGGAATTCTAAATACCAGCGTTCGAGAGTCCGCAGACATGGGGCTTCATCACTGAACACAGACGTTAGCTCTTCAAAATACTGAAGCCGTGTCAAGCCTCTTCTAAAGTTGTAGAAAATTATTGCACGAACATTTTCCTGAAAAAGATTAATTTTCGTACCTAACCTGACCAGATTCCAATCGACGCTGTGACTAAATAATAGCATTAATCCTAATACTTTCAACTGTTTTAAGATTCAAAATTTAAACACATTCGAATATAGAACAGTTCCAAATGTAAAATTGCCGGGAAATATGGAAACGACAGAACTTTAAAGGCATGCCTGGTAACAGTCGGGCCAGTCCACTAGTTTGAACTCGCTCAACGAGCTATGGAACGTGCTGTGCTCGGAATCTCTCTAAAGGATAGAAATACGACTGTGAGGCAACGTTTTTATAAAAAAAAAAAAATAGTAATTAGTTAGCTGAAATGGCAGTGGGCTGGTCACGTCTGTGGAAGGACCGATGGCCAATGGAGCAGACGAGTCCTAGAGTGGAGACCACGTATGTGCACGCAAATGTAGTGTGGGTCGCCCACCAGCCAGAATGACGCACGACCTGAAGAAGGTTGCTTGAAGGTTGTTGGTTGGTTGAAGGTTGGAAATGCTGATGACCGGGTTTTGTGGCACACGCTAGGAGAGGCCTATGTCTAGTAGTGGACCGATATAGGCTGATGATGATGAACCTGCCTCCCAAGCGTGCCGAGTACTGACAAAGTCCCCCCAAAATGACGACACAATTGTGGAAATCTATGGTGGAGGCTTTGGTTCAGCAGTGATCGCCTTTTGGCTGCTATGATTACGATGAATTCCCGCGTGCCTCAGAATGTTCGGAAAGCGAGCTTGTCCTGGCAATTTTTTACCCTGAACTCAATACTGTGGTGGTGGGTTATGGCGCGGTAGTATAACAGATTCACGGGAGTGGTAACAAGCGAGTAGTTGCTTATTACAGTCAAGTAGCTGAAGGTGCAAAATCCCGTTACCATTCATATGAGCTTGAGACCCTCGCGATTGTCATGTCTCTCAAGCGCGTCAGACATTAACTAATAGGAATAACGTTCGGACTGGTAACTGATTGTAACTCACTGAAGGCAACCCTAACTAAGAAAGATCTGTTACCACGTGTAGCTAGATGGTTGGTGTATTTACAGGGCTACAATTTCACTATTCAGCACAGGAAAGTGAGTTTCATTACCACACGCTGATTATTTGAGTCGCAACCCAACTAACGTAGTAAATAACATAGAAAGACAGGGCGTAACAGGGCACAAATTGTTCAGCTAGGTGATGAAGAAACTTAACAGAGTATTCGTTTACTAGAAGAGGTTCAACTAGACCCCACGCGTTATATTAAACGTAACAACTTACTATATTACCGACATACACCGATAGGCGGGGAGCCAAGTTTGATTTGTTTTATACCTAAAGGGTATCGGTTAATTTTACTCAGAATTTTTCATTACGCACAGTCATATAAATGCAGATAAGAAATATACAAAATACCAGTGTCTTTTGACGAAAGTCTTTAACCAGTGTGTGTTGCCAGGGATAAGTTATTGTGCTGACACGTGGTTTCTCACCATGGGCCTCATAAGAAAGCTGAAGGTCACCCAAAGTGCAATGGAGGGCTATATTCGGGGTTTCCTTGCAAATGGAGGCAAAAACGTGGAGATCTGCATAAGAACCAGAAAACCGACGTACCCCGAAGAATTGCTAAACTTAAGTGGCAGTGGGTGGGACCTATTGCTCGTAGAACGGATGGCTGATGGGGCCGAAAAGTTCTCGTGTGGCGACCGAGTACCAAAGGACGCAGCTTGGGCAGACCCCCCACGAGGTAGACCGCCCTGATGAAGGTTGCGAGAAGCGCAGGACCAGCCATCATGGCGATCTTTGAGGAAGGCCTATGTTCAGCCGTGGACTGATGAATGATGATTCCCGGGCCTACGGGTATTTTCCGACCGTGGTGCAGTCCATCGTCCGGAGCGAGAGCGCGTGGGATGCCGTCGCCTCCATTTGCGGGGACGTGATGCAAGCAAATATAGCGCAGAAAAAGCACCGGGCGTGGGAGCCGGCGGAGTGCGCTGAACGATCTCCGGCCTCTATGACTTGCAGCCTGCGAGCGATTAACGGCAATCAGTCGCTCCAACCGAAACAGGCCCAAGACGGCGGCGCGTTGTTCTGCGAGCGCCTCTCTGAAGGGATGTGCAGCTAGCCAGGTCACACAGAGACGGGGCCCGTCAGACCAAGTGACGGGCCGATACCTGCTAGGGATGTGGTGCAATGCCTGCACGGCGAATACCTTACCCCCAGCCATAGGTAATTGGAAGGAACACTGCTGTTTTAGCTGGTAAGAGTCCGGCATAACCCTCCGCCTGATGAGCGTTACTCCACAAAAAAGTAAGGCCCACGGGTATTTGTCACGAAATACATAGCTCATCGTTTAACACGTGTGGCTCACAGGCGGGTTCCACGTGCTCCTTTACAACCCATTTATTTATTTCTTGGGATAAACCTGATCTCCCTATCGACATTTTATATGTTGACGCTTTAGGAACGTAACCAGCGTTTCGAGGTTTTAAACATGTAGTGATAGTAGTAGATTAATTTAGTTAAGTTCTGGGTATTGAGTCCCATATCTCATCAGGACGGTAACGAATTAAAACGTTTTTTGGGGTGTTGTGTACCTTACGCCCGAAATGTACCATGCAAATGGGCGGGTGGAGCATTATGCTTAACATGCCGAGGGTAGAGACCATCCGCAACGGGTGTGAGTGGGCCGATGAGTTGTAGCTGCAGTTGGTCTTGAATGTCACAAAGTAGAAGATCACCCAGATGTCGGCATTGAATGTTCTCATTGGGTCAGAAAATGCGACACTAGTAATTAGCGCCTTGATCCGCGAGGCCCATACCGGGCCACGGAAATCTTGGAATATGGTTGATATGCTCTTAAACTGTTAGCTGGAATCTATGGGAAGAACATATATGCTGCAGTGCAATATATGGTACCCTAGAGAGCTGAATGGACTCCAGAGACCTGTGCAGCTTTCTTTGTAGTCAGTAGGTATATAGTAGTCATCATGTCGGCCAAAGAACATCCACTGACTAGGTTAAAGTACTTTAACATATTTAACGCATAGATCTTCAGTATTTTTTATATTTAAGCATTTAAAAGATTAATTAACTGTAAATGGAGTCATGTAAATTTAAAAGATGAAATATCTTGTGAAAAAATTGTTTTAGCAATGACAATGGCTAATGAGAGAGTGAGACAAGTGACTTACAACTGGTTTCTGAAACTAATATTATCACAAAAATTAAGTAAGATGCTGTTAATCTCAAATCAAATTAAACGTGTTTTGGGTTTGTGAAACACAAATGTGACAATCTGTTAACAGTGTTTCAAATCTCCAATTAACCGCCTGTCAGCAATTTCGGGTTTCGGGAAAGATTTTTCACCTGTCAGTACATTGTTAACCAGCTATTTAAGAATTGGTTCATATTGACTGATTAATTGAGTGTTAGAATTAATATTACTTATTCAAAGGCTATATTATCATGAATAAAAGGTTAATCAAGTGTCGGAGAAGACTTAAGGTAGGCTCAATCTTATAAAATACCAGCATGAATGTTTAAATAATAACAATATGTTAAAAAGCAGTCCTTTTGATGAATGATTTATTATTAGATAATAACGATAGATAACAAAGATATTGATTGAATTTGAGCAGCTTAATACTCATTTTTCCACTTTTGTCAGAAGCTCCCTTTTTTCTGGAAGCATAATATTTTCTAAACATTATCTTCGAATATCAACTTCAACTCTTGATTAGTGACACTGGTTATACAAATTTGCCAATTACACATATGCACATATATCAAGCCAGTGATACATTTCCATTTACAAGCTGATATCATATTGTATAGACTTTCAGTGCTGTGAGGGATCAGCTAATAATGGAAATTATAGCTTATATGTAGCCATGTGTACTATGATAGACCACCAAACGAAGGAGTTTGTGCAATGAAAAGAAATATGGATGGTCATGTGAATCGAAATAATAAATAAACTGTTATTGATACTGTTTTCTTATTTCTATGCAGAAGATTTATTTATTTTAAACATAGCATTGCTTGTCATTTAATAACCTGCCAATATAGGCTATTCTAGGTTTGATGTCTAACAAAAGAGACAACCACCTATATGCACTAGACAAAAACAAAAATCTTTTCGCAGAACAACACACATTAACAGTCAATTAGTGATTTTTGTGCTAATTTGCATTGTGATAATTTGCATTTCAGAAACTCATGGAATGTGACCAACTGTTAATGGGCATATAATTGTGACAAAATATCAACAATTGACAGAATTTTTAGAAACTGGCTCTTAGTAGTTTTATTTGTTCAAATGAGTTAGAGACTTCTACCTTGTTTGATATTGTCTTATCTTCGGCTTTTTAAGATAAATCTGGATCCCAGTGACTTATTTGCACTGTTTCAGTGTTTGTAATGTTGGATACTATCACTTATAATTTATATTTTGCTACAGATAAATTAGAATTTAGCAAACATGCAAATTTCTTTTAAATAGTTTTGAGTAATTTCTAAAATAATCGTGAAATCAGAGGTTAAATAGTTTTAATAATACAAACTGCAGAGCTATCTCCACATTTCCTAATGCAATGCCCATTCATTAAATCCACATGAGTTGTTAACATTATTTTCTTTAATGCTTAATTGAATTATAGAATAGCACAGATTGTGTTCAGTTATGTAAAGGCTTAACTTTGATAAGCTTGGTAAATAACCAGAATAAAGACTGCTTATTCACTTTAAATTTTTATTAATTATTACCCAAAGCATATTACTATGTGCTACCCACAATTTTTACACTTTAGTCATGTGATAAACATAGCATATTTCCAATTAAAATAATTAAGTGGAGTTGTTTATAGTTCCTCCAGAGACTAGCTCAAATATAAGCAAACAATGTCTCTTTACAATATGGGGGGTACAAAAAAGAATTGTATAAAACTATAACATAAAACTTGTATAAAGTATATCATGTTCATATCTGACTACAAAAAATGGGTATGAATAGCCATAGTAATTGCATACAACTACAATTAGGGAAAAACATGTAAATTCCTCTGAAAAATTATTGTTATCATTTAATAGTTTTAATTATTTTCAAATGATATATAAAATGTTGATGTAAATATAACTTGTACAGAAAAACATCAACTAAAATGAATATGACAAGAATATATGACAATGTATAATATTGCAATGATATTAATGCTTATCACTGATAATGCATCAGGTGAAAAGTAGTTAAGGTCAGACACCACAAAATAAACCAGCATTTATACAAAATGTATACATTTGACATAAGTAAACATGCTTTAATGCTGGTCTTACAATTAATATAACCTACAGCACAACCAGAACTTCTCAACTATGTCTAATAAATAGATACATTATATCACACCTTATTTCCATTCAAATAAACAATAAGTATTAAGACAAAAATCTTACTTCCACCAAAAAATACATGCCAATTTTTCATGACAGCTACAACCAGATGTTTATGGCATTCTACACAAATTTACTTACAGAACATGGTACTCATTTGATTAAGCTACTGCTGTATAGTACAAAACAAATAATAATATGTAATCACAGAGTGCACAAGTCAAAACGTTTGCTGCAACCTCATTGTAAATAACAAGCAATTGTGGCTCAAGGTCATGTTTTGGTTCACTAGTCAAACATGTGTACAGACACAGAATTTTATTACAAATATTTTGGGTTAGGTTCTTGTAATAATATATAATAACAAGATTGTCAGTTTGTATGACTTCAAATACAGTAATGAGTAGTTTAAATGTAGGACTCTTATTAGACTATCAATATTGAATTGGTGTGGTTAATTGAAGTATGATATTCATATATATAACTTTGTACTACATTTATATGAATGTTACTTTGTCAAGTCTGTGTCATCTTGGTAAAAACTAATTTGAAGACCATGTAGTCGTAATAACTTTAATAATCATGCTAATAAAAAGTTTAGGGGTTATCATACAACATGTAAAGATCAAATAGTTGGGATCGTCAAAAAAAAATTGCTTTTCGGATAGGCCGTAAATAGGTATTTATCATGATTTTACATAACCAGAGCTCGCAAATTGGTGGCGTAACAGGTCAGCCGACAGAACTGTCACATTGACTAGGTTAAGTTCGAAACGAATCGCACATATGCAACAGCCCCTCAGCTAACCACCGGCTGCTGGTTAAACTTACCTTTACGGAGTCGAGCGGGTACATTATGCAGTGCTCCATCACCCCCGCTATTGCTCCAGCAGTCATGTGTGTGACGGAGTTTTGGGTCGGAAGGGTTTCATAGTCCTCAAAGTTCATAATACTCACTGAATACTGACACTCAGCACAAAATAAACACTGCAGTAGAAAATTTACAGGGCTTTCGATTTAGCTTTACCGAATTAGAAGTATCATTTTCACTAACTATTTTTGTCACAAGTCATCCGAAATTTAGAACAATCAAAATTGATCCCATAAATGCAACTCCCAAGCACGCGCGACTTTTGCGGTATCACAGAGTCTTAACAAGGTTGTTATGTCATTCGGTAATTTATACTCTGTTTTATAGTGACATGACATCATAAATCGCACTACTAGATGAAATTACAATTTTTTTAATCGACTTCGAGAATATTCTATGCTACTATTTAAGTAAAATAGATAGTGTGTATATATTTAGTTTTAAAGTGTATTTAGTTATTATATGTAATGTCAATATAAAATAAAATTACTATTTCATTACTACATTCGTTGATTCGATTGATCGATAGTAAAACAATTTATTTTCATTAAACTACATATTTTCCTGCTTCGTGGGCTGATCAAAGTGTAGTTTTACGATATGTTGCAGGGCAGTTTAAGTCACCATAACGCACGTACTGCTTTATGCGCCGCGTCCAAACTCCAATCCATATTATTGAGGAATATTTGCGGAATATACTTATGAATTTAAAAATATATTATACCTACTAAATATACCTACTTGAGTTAGTCCGTGTGGTGTCCGGATAGTCCGTGTGGTGTCCGGAAGTCCGTGTGGTGTCCGGATTAAGAATATAGAACCACCACTTCTCCTCCCGTGGATGTCGTAAAAGGCGACTAAGGGACTCTAAACCAGAGGGATGGGCAGCAGCGTCCTTTCTGTGAAACGGTAGCCATACTGCGCTCACCAACCCGCCTGCCAAGCTTGGTGAGTATTGGCAAATTCCCCCCAAAATGATGATACAGTTGTGGAAATCTATGGGGGAGGCCTTTGTTCAGCAGTGGACCTATAAATGGCCGATATGATATGATGATATGAGTTGACTTATATATTCTTATATTCTTTTTAAAAACGGTGCCACATAGTAGGGTTTCTCCTGTGTCGTGGGTGCGTTTACAGACACAAAAAGCGATCGGAAGCGCCATGCTGTATCACGAGCCTCAGAGACTTACACCCAGTGTGAATCGCAATCGAGCTCGCAGAGCTAGCTCGCTATCTACACTGCGACGTCTCTGTACATGATCGACATCCAACGGTCATTTAAGTGAACGTCCATTTAGAAAATGGCTAGCGAATTTATTTCAGTTCTGAAAATGTCATAGAGCGATTGGAAAATCCGCGTCGAACTACGCTTTTCGTATTTTTTCAACTCTGCGAAGAGGATCTGTTCGCCAAATCGCGAACGAATGGCGAGATGCCGTCATACTATACATACGAGAAGCAAAGAGGTGTGTTTGATCGACGTCAACGTGGGCGTATAGAATATAGTTTCTCAGGAGTTATGAAAGACGCTGCATTGGGTAAGGTCTACATTGTGCATCCAAATAATGGCAAGTACAAATTTTTGCGCAATTTACTACATACGGTGCTTTTGATGCCGTTGAGTTTCCCAAATATCACCCAGACTACGGAGCGCTCCATCTACTTGACGGTGATAAACACTGGGACGATATTCTCGAGGTCAGTCAACAGTCACAGTCGTCGGCGACATTTGTTCGCCATCATATTGGTCTTCTAAGCATCGACAGTCAGGGTTCGACTTATTGCTGTTCACTCAGCGCACATCATAGTGAGTGATCTCAAACGCGTGTTTGTTTAATGGGCGTATTGGTGGCGTCGGCAAGCAGATCGCTCACAATTGGCACGCTGTATATGCTTGCTTGAAGGGCGCGATCTGCTCTCTCGGTCTACACGCTGTATGTGGGATGAGAGCATGGCAGTTGCGAGTGCACTCGCGAAATGTATCTTGATATTATAAAAGTATTGTACAACACACGACTATAATGAGTGATTGGACGATTAATACTGGGCGGAAAAGGGCAAGCTACATTTTATGAAAGTTATTGATGACGACACCCAGTACCATGGGGGAAGCGTTTCCAAACAAAAGACAAGAGCGCATGGTTTGGCACTCGGCTGGCTGGGCTGGATGCAATATGCGGCAAGCCTATGGATCGTGTCATTCGGAAATATGTCATGATTCTTCTACACCTATTACAAGTTCTATTAAAGCAAAGAGGTTTTAATAATCACATATTGTTTTTCTTTGGGACTTCTTCATTGTCGTCTTTTGTCTTTTCTGATGTGTGTCACAAAATAAATTTCTATTCATGTTATAATGTTTTGTATTTCATTTAAACATTATATGTGAACGAGAATACCAATCCCGTTCAGGTTATGGGCCCAGCACGAGTCTATTCAATGTTTAATGAAAAAAAGTTGTTACCTATTATGGCGACTGAAGGTAAAGTTGTAAGTACAACTTCAAGTGGTGAGCGACTGGAGAGATTGCAACCACATGATACAGGTATGAGCTTAACGTCTATAGAGAAACTTGACGGAAACTCTAATTATAACACATGGAAGTTTATGGTAGAGCTGTACTTAATCCATGACGACCTTTGGGAGTACACTCAGACGACACCCGAGAGTTCAGATGTATTAGGCTTAAAAAGAGACCAAAAAGCTAGAGCCAGGATATGCTTGATGATAAAACCGCATTGCCTGATCCACGTAAGACATGCAAAAACGGCAAAGGAGGCGTGGGAGTCTTTAAGGTCAGCTTTTGAGGATAAAGGATTAAATAACAGATGCCGACTTTTATCAAAGCTTGTAAGCCTAAAGCTTGAACAGTTTACATCAATTAGGAGTTATGTCACCGAGCTGATGTCAGTAGCGCAGCAATTGAGTGACATCGGTAAGGAGGTTGACGATGAGTTATTAGCAACGTTGATGTTACAAGGTTTGACTGAAACTTTTCAACCGATGAGGCTTGCGATTGAAAACTCAAGAGTAGAGTTGACCACAGACTATGTGAAGACCAAGCTGTTACAGATGGAAGCTTCATACAGTTCAGGTCTAAGTACCAGCACCAATGATACTGCACTTCTAACCGATAAACATCGTAAAGCAAAGAAACCTGTGCCAAGAAAGGCACATATGATAAAATGTTTTATCTGTAATGGACCACATAAAGCAAAAGTTTGCCCTGAAAATCCAAAAATCAAGAAGAATGCTTCAGTAGCACTTGGACTTGCAACGGCAGGAGAGTACCAAGAATGGATTCTTGATTCAGGAGCAACTAACCACATGACCAATAATAGAGAGTGGCTGAGAGATTTCAGGATGTGTGGCCGAAAGATAGAGATTGGGTGTGCAAATGGAGGTAAGGTGTTTGGTATAGGAGTAGGGTCTGTGATATGCGAGAAAGAAAATGCGAGCGTAAGTAACGTGATATATGTACCCGATTTAAAAACCAACCTATTAAGTGTGAGCACTATTGTAAAGAGAGGCTTTGTGGTAGTGTTTTCAAAGAAAGGTTTTCAGTTGTTGCGAGAAGATGGATGTAAGGTAACAGGTGATGTTGCACATACAGGTGTTGAGGAGAATGGCGTTTATAAACTAAAACTCTGTTCACAGGAAATCGCACTAGCTTCGACTGTCAGTGAAGATATGGAGTTGTGGCATAGGCGTATGGGGCACCTTGGCATACGTAACCTTACATTGTTGAGAGACAAATTAGCCACAGGAGTAAGTTTTCCTAACACTTCAACTAACTTAGAGTGTACAGCGTGTTTAATGGGGAAACAAACGAAACAACCGTTTCAGAGAGGTCGTGCGAATAGGGCTAAAGAAGTTCTCGGATTAGTTCATTCTGATGTTTGTGGACCAATGGGTGAAAATTCACTCAGTGGATACAAATACTTCTTGACTTTCATTGATGATTTCACGCGTAAAACTTTCGTGTATTTCCTCAAGAATAAGAGTGAAGTATTTGAAAAGTTTCACGAGTTCAAGACTTTTGTAGAAAAACAATCTGGGAAGACTCTGAAGATTCTTCGGTCGGATAATGGCAAAGAGTATGTCAACCGACAGATGAACAAGTTGATGAAGGATTGTGGAATCCTACACCAACTTACAGTGGAGTATACGCCCGAGCAGAATGGTGTTGCAGAACGTGCAAACCGAACGATTGTAGAAAAAGCTAGGAGTATGCTTCAAGAGGCAGGATTGGAAACAACTTTCTGGGCCGAGGCCGTAAATTATGCCGTTTATTTAAAGAATAGGTCTCCGACAGTCGCAGTCAAAGGGAAAACGCCAGAGGAAGCGTGGACGGGGAAGAAGCAAGATCTGAGTATGATCAAAGTTTTTGGATGTAAAGCATTTGCACATATCCCCGACGCTAAAAGGAGGAAATGGGATCCAAAATCGAAAGAGCTTATTCACGTCGGTATCTGCGGAGAGTCAAAGGCTTACCGACTAATCGATCCGGCAAGCGGACAACTTAGTAAGGCGAGGGACGTTGTATTTTTCGAAAATAAAAAATTCAACAGTGTGAAGCCTATAGAGAATAAGAATGAAGGGCATGTGATAGTCAGTCTTGAAGAAAATTTGACTAAGAATGTAGACGAAGGTCTGCACCTGAGAAAAGCTCAAGAAGATTTTCAAGGAGATACTGAAAATAAAGAAGAGAAGATTGAGCAACCGCCAGTGCAGGAGTGCATTGAAGCAGAGAATCAAGTTGTTAGTGATGAAGAGTGGATGACATCTGATGAAAAGGAAGATGATGATCATCATGTGGAAAGGAGATATCCTATTAGAGAAAGGAAGAAAAGAGACTTTCCAGGTTATATCACTTACCAAACAACCGCTGGTGAAGATGATCCACAGAGTGTCGAAGAGGCAATGTCTAGAAGAGACAAAGAAATGTGGAGAGCTGCTATTAAGGAGGAGCGATTTCTTGGGAGAGCAAGAAACAAAGAACAATTGCTTTATCAACTGCGGAGGCAGAATATATTTCACTATCTGAGGCTGCAAAGGAAGCGGTATTCCTTCGCAGGTTTATAGCAGAGATGGGGCGAGAATCAATTACGCTACCATCAATTACTATATTCACTGATAGTCAGTCGGCTATGGCGATAGCTAAAAACCCAGTGCACCACCAACGTACGAAGCACGTGGATGTGCGATATCACTTTGTCAGAGAGGCAATAGAGAAAGGTGATCTACAATTAAGGTACAAGGAGACAGCGCGGATGGTAGCGGATGTTCTGACCAAGGCGTTGTTAAGACAGAAGTATGAGTGGTGTGTGAGTAGTATGGGGTTGAGATGATGATGAGTGATGAGAGGAGTGCCAGGAGATATGAGATTAAGGAGGAGTATTAAAGCAAAGAGGTTTTAATAATCACATATTGTTTTTCTTTGGGACTTCTTCATTGTCGTCTTTTTCCTTTTTTCTGATGTGTGTCACGAAATAAATTTCTATTCATGTTATAATGTTTTGTATTTCATTTAAACATTATATGTGAACGAGAATACCAATCCCGTTCAAGTTCCTAATAAAAGCTCAGGTCATTTATTGCATGTTTTCAATAGCATGATATACATTTCTAAATTCGACGCTTGCGGAGCCGCGAGCAAAAGCTAGTATTTAATATAGAAATTGCTTTTCAAGAGAATAACATGAATTTAAAACATATTCCAAAAGTAAGACTTAGTGGTAGCTTTGATCCCGAAAACAAAACAATGATAACCATTATAATAAAACACTTTTAAACGGATTCTATCGCGTATATTTTGATTTTTGATTTTCCTGACGTTTCGAATACTTTGCAGCATTCGTGGTCGCAGGATGACTAAGGTGACAGGCGTCGTTACAGATTTTTATAAGTTATTTTATTTTATCTACCGTACAATTTTAATCAAAGAATTAGTTTCGATGCACGCAGTAATCACTCACAGTGTCTTGATGTTTCTTAGTGCGGTATCTTGTTTGGGACTTTATTATTTTAATGACTGGATTCCAAACAGGTGGTACCTGCCAACCATCTTCTCTATTAAAATTAGGATGTTTTTTAATTTCAATAGCCTCACGAAACATTCTAGGTACATATCGGTTCTCTTTCGCGAGTACTTGAGGTTGATCAAAACGAAGATAATGGTTTGGTTTGCCTAAGGCATGTTCACACACTGCAGACTTTGTGGAGCGTCTATGCTTGACGTCAGCTATATGTTCTTTTATTCGGGTGGCTATGCTACGCTTTGTTTGCCCTATGTGTGATAAACCACAATCACAGTCAATCTTGTAGACCCTTGCATCTTGTAAGGGTATGTGACATTTCACTGGTTTGAGAAGTTGGCTGATCTTCTTGTGCGGCTTGAAATAGGTTTTTATAGAAGCACGCTTTAAGATATGACCAATTCTGTCCGTGACTCCCTTAATAAATGGTAAAACAGCGGGCCGTCGATCAACCGTGGTGGGTTTCGGCGGCTTCTGCGACGGGGATGTGGAGCTTTCAAATTGTTATTTTGAAGAACTTGCTTCACATGGTTAAGCTCCCTTGCCAGGTGGTCGGCGTCGCAGATGCCGTGTGCTTTCTGTAACAAAGATTTGGCCACAGTAGCTAACTGACAAGGATGGTGGTGAGATTCACCGTTAAGGTACCTGTTTGTATGGGTAGGCTTTCTACGTTCGGCGTTCCACGAAGTTTTTCTCAAAACGTCTAGCACATATGTGAAGGATTCCTATCACTTTGTCAGCCAAATAAAAGACCTTGAACTGGCTGAAAGCGAAGTGATGGTCAGTTTTGATGTGCAGTCCTTATTTACCAATTTACCAGTAAAGGACTGCCTGGATGTTGTTAAGAAAAGGTTAAGTGAGAATGACATGCCTCTTCAATATGCCGAGTTACTTGAGCACTGCCTTACCAACGGCTACCTGTTGTGGGACAATGAGTTTTACCTACAAACTGACGGTGTGGCCATGGGTTCACCGGTCTCTCCTGTAGTCGCCGATATTTTCATGGAGGACTTTGAGGAGAGAGCACTGATGACAGCCCCGGCTAAACCAAAGATGTTCAAACGGTACGTAGATGACACATTTACCATCTTGCCTCACAATAGGGTCTCTGCATTCCTAAAACACATAAATTCAATACATAGTAAAATTCAATTTACTATGGAATTGGAGGATAACAATTGCTTGGCCTTTCTTGACATACTTCTAATCCATAATCCAGATCATTCTGTTAGCCACACTGTGTATAGAAAGCCTACCCATACAAACAGGTACCTTAACGGTGAATCTCACCACCATCCTTGTCAGTTAGCTACTGTGGCCAAATCTTTGTTACAGAGAGCACACGGCATCTGCGACGCCGACCACTTGGCAGGGTAGCTTAACCATGTGAAGCAAGTTCTTCAAAATAACAATTTGAAAGCTCCACATCCCCGTCGCAGAAGCCGCCCGAAACCCACCACGGTTGATCGACGGCCCGCTGTTTTACCATTTATTAAGGGAGTCACGGACAGAATTGGTCATATATTAAAGCGTGCTTCTATAAAAACCTATTTCAAGCCGCACAAGAAGATCAGCCAACTTCTCAAACCAGTGAAATGTCACAAACCCTTACAAGATGCAGGGGTCTACAAGATTGACTGTGATTGTGGTTTATCATACATAGGGCAAACAAAGCGTAGCATAGCCACCCGAATAAAAGAACATATAGCTGACGTCAAGCATAGACGCTCCACAAAGTCTGCAGTGTGTGAACATGCCTTAGGCAAACCAAACCATTATCTTCGTTTTGATCAACCTCAAGTACTCGCGAAAGAGAACTGATATGTACCTAGAATGTTTCGTGAGGCTATTGAAATTAAAAAACATCCTAATTTTAATAGAGAAGATGGTTGGCAGGTACCACCTGTTTGGAATCCAGTCATTAAAATAATAAAGTCCCAAACAAGATACCGCACTAAGAAACATCAAGACACTGTGAGTGATTACTGCGTGCATCGAAACAAATTTTTTGATTAAAATTGTAGGGTAGATAAAATAAAATAACTATTAAAAATCTGTAACGACGCCTGTCACCTTAGTCATCCTGCGACCAAGAATGCTGCAAAGTATTCGAAACGTCAGGAAAATCAAAAATCAAAATATACGCGATAGAATCCGTTTAAAAGTGTTTTATTATAATTTGTAATAATCGCGAAAATCCTAGACATTACTAAATGATAACCATACGAATCATTGCGAAAGGATACAAAATAAGAGTTCTTATTCTTTAAAATCTGTCATTTATTAAATAATTCTTATTACGACTGATACCGAATGTGTTCATTTGTGTGATTTTTTCATAATATTCGTAAAACAAAACTTTGTACACATATTGCTATACTACTCACCTCCTATGTACAAAAGCGTTATGATTTGTTTGAACAGTAAAAGACATTTTTGCCAAATTTCAATTAATTCTATACTGTATTTTTAGCGTTGTCATCCAACATAGAAACTTACAAACAGGCAGAAATGAAAAGAAAACCAGTCGTTGAAATCGATTTACGACGCATCCATGCTCCGGGCCAGGCACTCTTGGCGTAAGGCAGTGCACTGGTTGTAGGAGGAGATCGCGCAGCTTCACACCCGCCGGTGCACCGGATTCTGACGCTGGTGAGGTGCTACAGCCGGAAAGACTGCTGAGGCCTATCAACCCTGTTAGTTGCCAAGTAACGCCCGTGGGTGTCCCCGGGGTGACTGGAATAATGGACCCAGATTTGCCGGAAAGAGTGCTTTCAGCGAATATCTCCACCCCCGACAGCCTTGAACTGCGCCGAGGATTTAAGGGTTTCGGAAGGATGGTTGGGCCGAGCCGTTGGCAGCCTGAAAGCTTGCATCATCGCACCCGGCCCGGACGGTATTACAGCTCACGCGAAAGTGTGCACTGCAGTCTCTTGGGGGCCGCTTGAAGTGGATGTTCACCAGCTGTTTCCGTGACAGCTTGTTGCCACCTGGCTAGAAGGAAGCCGATTGGTTCTTCTTAGGAAGAAAGGGCCGTGGGGTCTCCCTTTGCGTACCGTCTTGTTGGGTGCTCGCCGAGACTTCATAGCTATTCGAGAGCAAAATTGTCCGAAGACTCGTTGAACCCCCGTCGCAAATTCGACCTATTCGACAGCCAATATGGCTTTCGGCAGCGGCAGTATACTATCGACGCGATTCCTCGCGTCCACTCGCTGTTGGACCCGGTGGGTGGAATGGCGTTGGTTGCCACCTTTGACATAGTCAACGTCTTCAACTTCGTCCCGTGGAGCGCTAGTCTAACCATACGGGTGCCCTGTAGATCTTAGGAGGCGGCAACTCTCCTGGCCCGCTTTCCGCCTTTCGATATTAAGGTGGAGACGGATGCGTGGGTCTACGACCAGACACGCTCCCTCCGCCAAAGTGGGGTAGGCGTGCCTTCCTGGGCGTTCGACAGACTGAGGTTGCTGGCTCGACGGTGCGCACTCGAGATGTGGTGACATCGCCTACGGTCACAGTACGCGACCAAGCGCGTCGTCGAGGCCATCCTGCCGCTCTTCGGAGCCTGGTTCAGAAGGGGTGAGCGCGTCGCCTACCGTCTGTCGCAGGTGTTCACTGGTCACGGTTATTTCGGTGCATATCTGCACAGAATAGGACGCGAGGTTACGGCACAGTACCACCATTGTGGAAGCGACCAGGATACCGCACAGCACACGCTCAAGGAGTGCCCTGCGTGAGCGGCCGAGTGGCGGATCCTGGTCGATCAGATCGGGCAAGATCTCTCTCTGCCAGCAGTAGTGTCGTTCGCTTCGTTGGCAGAGCATGAAAATTTGAGTCCAGTGGTCTCCTTCTGCGAGAGCATCATGCTGCAGAAGGAGACTGCAGACTGGGATCGGGAGAGGGCTGATCCCGCACGGAGAAGGACGAGAAGGCGAAGGGGCAACAACCGTCCCGGCTCCCAAGTCCAACACGCCTGAGCCCCCTGCCGTCACTTCATGGTGAGGGGTCTCGGGGGTCGCGGGTGCACAGATTGGGGAGTCTGCGAGCTCACACCGTGGAACCCCCGGAAAGACGGTGGCGGGCACGCGGTCACGTGCCGCCGTGTGCGCAGCACAGCGCAAAGCGAGGCTTGGGGGGATCTTTACAATCCTCCCCGAGAAGTGCCTGGGGGGCGACCTTTTTACAGTCGCCTTCTCTCCGCTAGAGGGGGTGACCGCTTTACAGTCATCCCTTCCGAGATGTGCCTAAAGGCGTGGCACCAATGGGCGGCTCTAGTGTGATTTTACGGGGACCTGGAGCCCCCCTTCGCCCTTCCCCGGGGCGAAGGAAGTTCCATGTAGACTTTCCAATGGACATCAATAAAAAAATAATTTAAGAAAGGTATACGGAACGCGCGAGAATACGGAACCGTGTCCTAGGAGGTGGCAACTGTTCTGGCGCACTTTCCGGCTATACACATCCTGGCGGAGATGGATGCACGGGTCTATGATACGACACACTCTCTCCGCCAGAACGGCGAAAGTGCGTTCTCAGGGGCATACGATAAGCTGAGGTGGCAAGCTCGTCGACGCGAACTGAAGAAATGACCACATGTGGTTGCAGTAAGCGACCAAGCACGTCGTCGAGGCCGTCTTACCACTCTTCGGAGCCTGGCTCAAGAAGAGCAAGCGCATCGCGTACCACCTGACGCCGGTATTCACCGGTCAGTTTTTTCGGCGCGTTCCTGTACAGCATAGGAAGAGAGGTCACGGCACAGTGCCACCACTGTGAAAGCGACCAGGATACCACACAGCACACACTCGAGAATCGTCGAGCGGCTGATCCTGGTCGATTGCATCAAGCAAGATCTATCTATATATCGACCGGCAGTGGTATCGACAATGCTGGCAGAGCATGAAAATTGGAGTGTAATGGGGAGACCATTACACATCCTTTGAGAGCGTAATGCTCCAGGAGAACGCAGAGCGGGATCGGGGGAGGGCCGATCTCGATGGCTGGCTTCAGTTGATTGTAGGCGAGTACCTGGAGCCCTTTTGGTGCCGAAGATGTCTGCTCCGGTGATTTTAGCCGGTACGAGTCATGCATTCTCTGGGGTGGAGGTAAAGTAAGTACAAGATTAATTTCCTCCGGGAGAAAATAAAATGTTTAGGGCAAATAAAAACTGCTTTGTTAATTTAAAAAATCCTTGGTTCTTTTTATTGTTTATGTACACACCACAGTAGAAAAATACAGAATATATAGGAACACTTAAGTATAAAGATAGATCTTGCTTATTTCTAAAGAAATTTCAAAAATGTAATAACTGATACTGACTGATATATTATAAGAAAATGCCTCAAGACGCAAGTCTTTAACCACTGTGTGTTACCAGTGATGACATATGGAACTGAGACGTGGTCACTCACAATGGGCCTCATAAGAAAGCTCAGGGTCACTCAGCGAGCTATGGAGAGAGCTATGCTTGGTATTTCTCTACGAGATCGAATAAGAAATGAGGAGATCCGTAGAAGAACTAAAGTTGTCGACATAGCTGAAAGGATTAGTAAACTGAAGTGGCAATGGGCAGGGCACATTGCTCGTAGAACTGATGGCCGTTGGGGCACAAACGTTCTCGAATGGAGACCGCGCACCGGGAAACGCAGCGTGGCACGACCTCCAACGAGGTGGACAGACGACCTGGTGAAGGTCGCTGGGAGTCGTTGGATGAGAGCGGCATGTGACCGCTCGTTGTGGAAATCTAAGGGGGAGGCCTTTGTTCAGCAGTGGACGTCCTGTGGCTGTTAAGATGATTATAAGAAAAAAAAAGTATGTTAAGTAGCTTACAGAACGCAGGGCAGTTTGTGGCGAGCTGAATTTGAGGACGACACTGCGTACCCGAATGCTCCAGAGAGTTGGTCAGGGCCTCGTCTCCGGCTTGCCTTTATTGGTTGGTTGGAGTGGTACCACATGAGTGCCCGTAGGATTTTCAACTCTGGCTTGCCTTAGTTGGCCGATCAGAGAGGGGCCGCCAGAGCTATATGCTCGGGGGTGGAAGTGTCTAATGGCGTAATAACGGGGAAACCCGCTCTGAGTTTTCGAGGCGCACGATGGTGAAACCGGTGCCGCACCATGGTGAAACCGGTGCCGCACCTCTCTACACCCCTAGCCGCTCACACCGGTGTTGCTCCTTGTCGCCTGTAGTGGTGGCCGTTTAGGGGGCCCATCTTGTGAGTGCCGAGTCACCGTCTGCCACAGAATTTCACTATAAAAGTTGAAAGGCAGACGCCATTTTTTCAGGTTTTAGAAGTATATAATCCATTTAGCACCCATTACAATAGACTTTATAATTGTGGTTTCCATCTTATACAATAGTTTTACACCTCCGGGGATAATCCGAGACTGCATTTTATAGTGTAGCCATCGAGAGTTCCCGGTTAGTGTCCCATTACATTAGATTAAAATTCTCTAAAGGGCCTCTGCGTGTTGGACCCATGTCCCCGCGTAAGCCTATCAAAAGACCGGGTTCCCCCTTACAGGGGATATAAACCCGTGTAATAGAGAAACATGTAGATAATAACATAATGTAATACTAATAATAACCCCTCTGGGCAGTCGTTATCTCACCATGGGATAAGGTAATCCTAGAGGATCCATTTGATAGGCTTACGCGGGGACATGGGTCTAACACGCAGAGGCCCTTTAGAGAATTTAATATATATAATTTACAGGGGATATAAACCCATGTAATAGAGAAACATGTAGATAATGTGGTTCTGTTGGAATAAACGACATGGATCTCAATGGAGAATTAGTTATAGTGGCTTGGATTGCTAGATCATTTTCATATGTATTCATTATGTCGAGAATGTGACCGGCCAGTGTATTGATGTAAAATAATTATTGGCAATATTAAGGGACTCTACCGGTGAATCATTGAGAGTGAGAGCTCTTCTTAAGATACTTTACTTTGATTCAGGTGACACACATTTTTAACTACTCCTTTTGTTATCCAACGTTTAAGCGGTTGATAGCGTTTGGAAACCTTATTTATTTTTGTGTTCTTTTCAATTATTGATAAAAGTTTTGACATTAATAATTCCGAAACTACTTTTACATCAACAGCAGTGTATAGATCTATCCAACTTTCTCTGGTAAGTAATTCTTTGATAACTTCATAGTTAATCAATACTTTCTGCTGCATTTGACTTCGTCTAGTGACATAAGTATTATGTATATACTCGTATAGTAATATAGGTGAATGATCCGTCAACTGCTGCTCGAATACAATCGCTTTCCACGCTCTGCAACATTTCACCATAAAATGGTCTATATTAATTAGATGCATGTGCTAATTCTGGTAGGTCTTGTGACACCCTGTCTTAACCCATGCATGGCAAGCAAAATTAGATAATCTTGTGCAGAACCATTTAAGTGGTCAGGTATGATGTCTATATTTATATCTCCAGTAAATTTTTTATTATTTTATGTTTCTCTATTACACGGGTTTATATCCCCTGTAAGGGGGAACCCGGTCTTTTGATAGGCTTACGCGGGGACATGGGTCCAACACGCAGAGGCCCTTTAGAGAATTTTAATCTAAAATGTAATGGGACACTAACCTGGGACTCTCCATGGCTGCACTATAAAATGCAGTCTCGGATTGTCCCCGGAGGTATAAAACTATTGTATGAAATGAAACTACAAGTATAAGGTCTATTGCAATGGGTGCTAAATGGATTTAATACTAAGAAAAACGGAAAAACCGGCGTCTGCCTTTCAACCTTTAATGTGAAATTCTGTGGCAGACGGTGACTTGCCACTCACAAGATGGGCCCCCTAAATGGCCACCACTACAGGCGACAAGGAGCAACACCGGTGTGAGCGGCTAGGGGTGTAGAGAGGTGCGGCACCGGTTTCACCATCGCGCGTCTCGAAGACTCGGAGCGGGTTTCCCCGTTCTTACGCCATTAGACACTTCCACCCCCGAGCATATAGCTCTGGCGGCCCCCCTCTGATCGGCCAACTAAGGCAAGCCAGAGTTGAAAATCCTGCGGGCACTCATGGGGTTCCACTCCAACCAACCAATAAAGGCAAGCGGAGACGAGGCCCTGACCGACTCTCTGGAGCATTCGGGTACGCAGTGTCGCCACTCACATTCAGCTCGCCACAAACTGCCCTGCGTTCTGTAAGCTACTTAATATACTTTTTTATTTTTTTTTCTTATGATATACTTTTTTTTTATCATAAGGTATGAAAAAATCAAGCAGCTACTTTAATCTGCCCTCCAGGATTACCTTATCCCATAGTGAGATAACGTTTGCCCAGAGGAGTTTATTATTTTTATTATTATATTTTATTTTTTTAATTTTTATTATTTCAAGTTTTATGCTGTACTTCACAGCGTAAAACTTGTTCAAGTGAATCTAAATAGTGACTGTGGTTTCTAAAGACTGGAGGACGATATGAACAAATAACTGTGTAGTCAGAGTTTAATGACATAATAAGGCAGTTTCCTTCCGAAAATTCGGGCTCACGGGCGGTTGCGCTAATTTCCTTAAGAACATATACTACTACACCGTCATTTTGGTTTAGGGTGTTTTTTGTCCAAAACGTGTTGTAGTCATCCAAATCAGGTGGTGGATTATTTATATTTGTCCAGCATTCTGTTAAATGAAAGAAGGTCTACTTTAGGGTAGATATAAAGGCTAAGAATAGGTAATATACTAACACATATAATAATATATACAAGTTGGGTAGTGCATGTTTCGCTCTTGGCAGGATATCACCTTTTTTACCCGTAAAAGAAGCGTGGTCTTGTTATTTCGCATAAGTGCACTCGATGCTCCAATATGGAGAGACTTCATGTCGGCTCATGCTCGAGAAGAAGAGATATAGAGAAGTGTAGAGAGCGCGTTGTCTATCTTCAGAAGAAGACTCGGCTGTGTTCGTAGACATAGACTTGGAAAATCCTTTCCATAGCAACGGAATACCGCTAGTGACGTAGAAATTCCATTCAATTCTAAACATTCTTTGCGTTTCGTTACCAAAAAAATACGTCGAACAATTTATTTATTGATTTATTTAATATACTCTTGATTGTCCACGAAAAATAGTCACAAAAGTTTTGAATTAAGTAAAAGTACAGTACCGAACAGCTAAAAAAGGCAGGGCAAAATTCTAAGGCACTTTGGAGCGCTATAAAAACCATAACATACACTACAAAATCTAAACATACATCCACTCAGCTGTTAATGCACTCATACCCTCCAATTCAGTCTTGTAACAAAGTCAATAACTTTTTTGTTGACGTTGGGACTGAGCTTGCGGATAAAATCGGAATGGATACGTTACAACCTCCGGTCACGCAACAGACTAGTAATACCCTATCCTCGTCCGTACTTGAAGCAACAGATTATGATGAAATCATTAACAACATCAACTCACTAAGATCTAGTGCTTCAACTGGGTGGGACAGGATTTCATCAACTATCTTGAAAAGATACTCTGGTACACTAGCACCCATTCTATGCCACATAGTCAATCGCTCATTTCATGATTCCATCTTTCCCACTTCATTCAAAAAAGAAATTGTTCACCCTATTTTCAAGGGTGGTGATGAGAATTTGGTTAACAATTATCGACCAATTGCAGTGTTAAGTGCTCTCTCCAAAGTTATAGAACGGAGCGCAAATAAGAGGCTAAGGGGTTACCTAGAACATTTTAATCTCATCTCGGCACAGGAATTTGGTTTTCGCAAGAATAAATCCACTACTGATGCTGTTCATGAATTAACAACTTTTATTGTCACCAATCTCAATAACAATAAGAAGATACTCAAATTATTCATGGATCTCGCGAAAGCGTTTGATACCGTTCCTATTAAAACACTTGTACAAAAACTGGAAAATGTAGGTGTCAGAGGCCCACAACTGCAATTTTTCCAGAGTTATCTCACAGGTCGAACACAAATTGTCAAAATAGGAAACCATGTAAGTGACGAGCTTCCTATACAATATGGGGTACCGCAAGGGAGCATTCTTGGACCTACATTTTTTCTTATATTCATAAACGATCTTTGCAACCTCAATATCCCTAATTCCGAAATTGTCACATATGCAGATGACACTGCAATACCCTTCGTCGCAAACACGTGGCAAGATCTTCAAAATAATGCACAAAATGGTTTAACCTCCACATTTGACTGGCTTATCTCCCACACCCTAACGGTTAACACTGAAAAAACAAAATTCATCACATTTTCCATTAGTTCAATCTCCCAACCCAAAAATCCTATAATCCTCATAACACACTCATCATGCCTCTCTCAAATGCATCAAAACTATCACTGCTCACAAATAGATTCGGTGGATAGCATTCGATACTTGGGTATAAGTCTAGATAAAAAATTAAACTTCAAAGCTCATGTGGAAGATTTGACAGGCAGAGTGCGTAAGTTGATATACACATTTAGGACGCTTGGATACGTTGCAAACCAATTTATTATACGCAAAGTCTACAGCGCACTTTGTCAGTCGATTATACTCGTATCATACTGCATATCTTGCTGGGGCGGGGCTTCTAAAACTGTAATGCTGCCATTAGAAATTGCACACAGAGCTGTATTAAAGGTTGCAACTTTTCACTCAATTTTATGTTCTACTACCCAGCTTTATAAAGACTGCAACGTTCTTAATGTAAAACAGCTTTTTATTTTGAATGCATCTTTGCACCAACACCATAATACCCCATAAGGTAACCTCACTAGGCGTCGTAAAGATAAAATTTGTTCTTTGCCTGCGAGCCATTATTCCTTTACAAAAAAATCTTCTATCTTGGCCCTTTCATAAATAATATAATTAATTCAAATATTTCAGTTTATAGTTTACCCTCTCATGCGTGTAAAATAGCTGTTTGTTCCTTTCTATTAGGTAAAACTTATGACGAAACAGAATCATACATTTATCATTGTTATAAATCATATATATTAATTAAATAGACACTAACATGCACCACACACATATTCACACATGCACAACATGCTTGCAAATACACACCACAAACGCACACGCTTACACTCATACAACTATTATTTGATAATTGTAACTACGTAGTAAATATTTCGCTTTGGCTGGGACAAGTTTAAAATAACACTATTGCTCTCACCACAGAGGGATACGGCACTGTTTCTCTTTATCACATGCTATTATGTAGCCTATCTAAGAAAACAGTACCTCAACCAATTACTGTAGTGTATTTATCTATTTGCTTGTAAATAATTGTTTATTATATTGTACTACAGCACCTTATATGAAATAAAGTGTATTATTATTATTTACATGTTTCTCTATTATACGGGTTTATATCCCCTGTAAGGGGGAACCCAGTCTTTTGACAGGCTTACGCGGGGACATGGGTCCAACACGCAGAGGCCCTTTAGAGAATTTTAATCTAAAATGTAATGGGACACTAACCGGGGACTCTCCATGGCTGCACTGTCAAATGCAGTCTCGGATTGTCCCCGGAGGTATAAAACTATTGTATGAAATGGAAACTACAAGTATAAGGTATATTGCAATGGGTGCTAAATGGATTTAATACTAAGAAATACGGAAAAAACGGCGTCTGCCTTTCAACCCTTAAAGTGAAATTCTGTGGCAGACGGTGACTCGCCACTCACAAGATGGGCCCCCTAAATGGCCACCACTACAGGTGACAAGGAGCAACACCGGTGTGAGCGGCTAGGGGTGTAGAGAGGTGCGGCACCGGTTTCACCATCGCGCGTCTCGAAGACTCAGAGCGGGTTTCCCCGTTATTACGCCATTAGACACATCCACCCCCAAGCATATAGCTTTGGCGGCCCCCCTCTGATCGGCTAACTAAGGCAAGCCAGAGTTGAAAATCCTACGGGCACTCATGGGGTACCACTCCAACCAACCAATAAACGCAAGCCGGAGACGAGGCCCTGACCGACTCTCTGGAGCATTCGGGTACGCAGTGTCGCCACTCACATTCAGCTCGCCACAAACTGCTCTGCGTTCTGTAAGCTACTTAATTTCTTCTAATGATATACTTTTTTTACATCAGAAGGTAGGAAGAAATCAAGCAGCTACTTTAATCTGCCCTCCAGGATTACCTTATCCCATGGTGAGATAACGACTGCCCAGAGTGGTTATAATTACTATACGACAGGAAATCATAACTGTTGTATATTTATGTTCACATCATTTACTAGTTCTGTATTATCGAAAGATAAATAAAATTGATTCAAGTATCGCTATCTGCTATCTCTTCCAGGCGAACTTATGATAGAAAATTGTTGCTACACTAGTAAACTAAAACGCTTAGTCAATTTTGATTATGGTATTATTTAAAAAATTCAAATTTCATTAGACCCGGGAAAATTTAACGATTTCTATTGTGATTGTTGTGAAGTGGAAGTAAATAATGGCAACGAAAAAAATGTAAGCCATATTACCTACTTACTACGTAATATCTCACCTTGTTAGAAGAAACAGTTCCTCCGCTATCGGTCTAAGGACAGGTCTTCACTCAATTCTTGACACAAATACTGCACCATTTCCTTGCTAACTTTAAAATTTTGGAGGAATTTATTATCCGGCAGGTCGAGGGCCCCAGTGAGTCACACGGTTCCTCTCCGCCTTCCTCGAGTTCTTTTCAGCATAAAAACTGATTAAATAGTTGCGGTAGGATCCCGGGATTGCGTATTTATTATTTTGTTATAGCTAAGTTTCCGTAGTCCTTTAACGCAACACAAAATCTTACTATATAGATACGAAGAAACTCTTGTCTACGTCTCTTGGGATGTCTATTTGTGAAGAAATGTCTCTATACCTAAAGGTCAAAGATAGACAACATAGGTTGGTCATGCTCGACGATGAAGACTTTTTGTCTAGGGAAGAGTAGAAACTACTCTTTCCGTTCATTCTTGAGATCGCCGTGCTCGGAATAGTAGAATTATTGCTACGGTCTACATCCAAATGTAATTCTTGTCTACTCTTCCGCCGACAAGACCGTTGTCTACGGTAGTCATGCTACGCCTACAGGAATATTTAAGGTGAGTATGAAATGAATACAACATTAATCGGAAATGCAAGTTTATTACTTTAAAAGCATATAGTCTTCACGTTAAAAATCACTGATAAATTCCACTCACTCGTCTCTCAAATCCCGCATGAATATAATTACAATATTATTATTATTAATAATTATTTAAGTAGTGATAGTCGTGTGCGACAAAATTTAAACTTGTGTGAAGATGGCGCGTCCCGAACGACGTCGTCACACCACTGTGTGCCTACCGACCCGCGGAACACGTTGCAGACACCACTAGGGGCGCGTTGTATCGTGGCACTTCACGAGGTGCACAGAGACGTGACGTTCTATTGTATAAAAGCTAAACATATTGAGGCTAACCAGTTCGGGAGCGCAACACTAGTATATATACATATAGCATTATTACAAAATAAACTCTATATATACATCTCGATACAATTCAATATAAATAATTTAACTCGTTCTCTCACTCACATGCATAACATTGAAAGCTGGCATTGCGCTTGAGATAGTTACTCAATAATAGTATTGTGAAGATCAGATGTATTTTAACGTTATGAATATACTCTTGCTCAATGATGGGTACTTTTATATACCGATGTATGCAAGAAAATACATAAAAAAGTAGTTATCCTAAAACAATTAAATTCCGGATCTACTAAGGTCTACAAAATATCTAACTTTATGTTAAACGTTTTGCAGTTGACAATAATATACAGCTGCCAATAAAACGCAGTGTCTAGGCTGCACACGCGTTGTGTGCCGGAAAATGCGGGGAGACGCGCTCGGCGACATGTTGACATCACATCACGCGTACATAATGGATGACAAAACAAAACGGTTACCAGTACACTCTACCGTAACTCGACCCTATATGTTAGCTAACATTGTCCTATTAATAATAAGTCATCCCTCAGATATATAGATATCAATCGTAGTCATGTTAAAGTGATTAATTAGAGATTATATGTACATAATAACCAGTCAATGTGATAAATATGGATAAGTTTTAATTCAGTTAGGCGAGTTCAGAACTATAACATCAATACAGCGCGAGCAGAGCGCGCGTGAGAACCAAATTATATGTGATAATTTCGCTTCATTAAGTTCCCTGAATAAGTTATACCATTAATGTATCGCATTTACCAGTCAATATGCAATACACGAATACAGATGATAATTATGCAGTCTAAACATAATGTTTCTATTCTCTTTTTTTTAAACTGAATGTAATTTTTTATAGTTAAATCAGAATTTTATCGCTTTTAATCATTTTTACATTTTCATGGATACAATTAATCAATCGAGCTTATCGCAGCCCATTGTTCACCATATGGATACAATGCTACAACATAAACGTGCATAAAGAAGGGTCGACACGCGGCACCTATGCGTCAGCATTCTATTAAGTTTGCAACAAAGCGACCAGGTGGCGTCGCGTTGCGTTCCGCCACAAACATCTCCGCTAACAGTTATGTGGGCCTACGGTTATGAAATAACATAAACCGCGCGCGAGCTCGAGTAGTGTGCTCGTCTCGTAATGGTAACAAATTAGGCATATCAATTATTGTAGTTAAGCTATCTACTCTTACGCATACCTTAGCATATACATTATATTTCGTAAGCCACCAGAATGTTGAATGAAAATAATACAATGCTTTGCATATCATTTTCATCTATATAGCAACCAAAAATAATATCTGCCTATAATAAAATTAAAAACAACGATGTAATTATAAAAGTGGGCGGCGCGACTCGCACTTGACGCGATGACGTCACCGCGACGTGCGAGCCGCATACTCACGCACGCACGCACTCACGCACGCACGCACACACACTCACACACGCAGTCACACCGGCTAGGGCACGTTCTGTTCTGATAAAACCACAACAATGATGAGACTTGTTGCGAATTACGGCAGCCGACAAGGCAAACCGTCAGCAAGTCGGTTCCGCAATCTTGCCGCCAGAACTCAATTCGATACTCGGTTTATGGACACGACTCAAAAATATAAGAGCAGAGGTGTCTTGTATGTGCGAACTGCACTTGACATATTATGACATTTTATTTGTGTTTGATTTAAAATCTA
Source organism: Diloba caeruleocephala (assembly GCA_947459985.1). Taxonomy (NCBI): domain Eukaryota; kingdom Metazoa; phylum Arthropoda; class Insecta; order Lepidoptera; family Noctuidae; genus Diloba; species Diloba caeruleocephala. Next base: position 20,090,351 of record OX381626.1, on the reverse strand, counting down.
ACATTATACGATACGATCACGTTCCGTTCCCGACTCTCACCTCTGAAATAAAACAATCGTCCACTACCCACAAAAGCTACACTTATATCTACCGATACATGCGACGTAGTCATCTATGTCCCAACTTAAAATCTAAATCAAAATATTTATCTTACATATCGTAGTATATTTGGTTCTCACTAAAATAAAATGAATTCCACGCGCCCACACAAGAATCACAATATATATACTCATCTGAATATATCTCATTTATAAACAAGGCATCGTTACGTCGCCGCGGTGCGGCCGCCCGACACTTGAACGGCGAATATTGATATTATTATTATTAAATTTTAAGAGAATTGGGGTAATCGTGTGTTGTCGGCAGTTCCATGAACCCGCGCACCGCACCGCCGTCATTATGCTAAGTAAAATATATTATTATGTGAAACGCTATAATATCGTTACTATCCACGTAGAAGTTTATATCATATCGTCATAGTTATCGAACGGTAAGCCAGCCGCAGGCCGCTCATTTCTTAAAAATAATAACAACAATGTATTCGCAGCGTCTCGGCCTCCCACCCGCTGAGCAGGGGCAGCGCCGCAGGGCTGTAGCGTGCCAGTACCTCGCCCCTCCCCCCCTGCGCGTGCGCATCGGCGATGGAGGCGGCCCGGTCTCCGCGCCACTAACGGTATAAAATGAAATAAATAGAGTATCGCAGCCCATAGAGGCGTGGCCTAGAAGAGTCTGGCGCGGCGCTTGAGCTCGTTGCGGCGCCACTGCGGCAGGCGGTAGAAGTCCTGGCGCGCGATCTGCAGGATGGCCTCGAACTCCGCGTCCGACAGGTGCCGCTGGAACACAAATTAAATCGTTATACTGGAATCTATAAAGTTAAACGAGGAGTACATGTTTCGGTTAGTGGTAGCTGATACCAAGAGGAGGGGCAGCAGTATCCTCCAGTGTTTATAATATCCTACTGCGATCACCTAGCACCACCGAGCTGGTAGCTGTGATGCGGTCCTGATATCTGTTAATTGGGCTCTTTTATTTTATATTGAAGATAAAATTTCATATCATCATCATCATATCAGCCAAAGGACGTCCACTACTGAACAAAGACCTCCCCCACAGATTTCCACAAAGCCCGGTTACATGCCGCACGCATCCAACGGCTCCCAGCGACCTTCACCAGATCATCCGTCCACATCCGTCCGTTGGAGGTCGTCCTACGCTACGTTTTCTAGTGCGCGGTCTCCTCCACTCGAGAACCTTTTTGCCCCAATGGCCATCAGGGGGCCTAAAAAGGCCGCTTTAGCAGAATCATAATACGAATCACATTAAATATCACCAAATGGTCCAGGAGGCCTAAAAAGACCGTATTAGGTTTTATTTATAAGGCATAATAATGATCTCAATACGATTCACGTTAGAAATCACAAAATGGTCACTTAATCATAACCGACTATTAACGTGACCATTTTGTGATTTCTAATGTAATTCATATTATGATTCACCTAAAGCGGCCTTTTTACGCCCCCAGTTCTACGAGCAATGTGCCCTTCCCATTGGCACTTCAGCTTACTTATCCTTTCAGCTATGTCGGCAATTTTAGTTCTACGGATTTCCTCATTCCTGATTCGATCTTGTAGAGAAATACCAAGAATAGCTTTCTTTATAGCTAGCCGAGAGACCTTGAGCATTCTTACGAGGCCCATATTGAGTGACCACGTCTCCGTGACATATAACATCGCTGGTAACACACACTGGTTAAAGACTTTCGCCTTGAGGCCTATTGTTGACGAAAAGACGTTGCGAAGTTTGCCGAGCGCTTCCCAGCCGAGTCGGATTCGACGATTTACCTCTTTCTCGAAGTTGGACCTACCTACCTGGACAGTTTGTCCCAGGTAGACATGCCTACTCGTCAACAACTTCGAGAACAGAGCACCCAAGGATATTGGTATAGGCACGACATGGGCATTCGACTTGACTTTCGTCTTGCCCATGTTTATTTTAAAGCCCACCTGTTGGGAAGCTCTCTTGAGATCATCGAGCATTGTGCTGAGCTTTTGCACCGATTCTGCCATGATTACGTCTGTAGTCTGTACTGTCGTCGGCAAATCAAAGGTGAGTGATATACTCGCCATTGAAGTTAATGCCGAACCCTTTCCAGTCTAGTAGCTTGAAGTCATTCTCCATTGCAGCGGTGAACAGTTTCGGGGAAATGACGTCCCCCTGTCTTACATTTCTCTGCACCCATTGCGGACTTCGTGCTCTGTCCATGTGGTCCACTCGGACCGACATGGTGGCGTTTCTGTATAAGCGCTTCAACACTTCAATGTATCGATAGTCAATGTGGCACCACTACAGACACTGCAGCACCACAGATTTCAGATTTTGATCGAATCCAAGGCTTTCTCATAGTCCACAAATGCTAAGCATAGTGGCTGATTATACTCCTTGGTCTTCTGTATAATCTGCCGCAGCATATGAATGTGGTCTATGGTACTAAAGCCTTTTCGGGAACCGGCTTGTTCGGGAGGCTGGAAGTCATCAAACCTGTGCTCGAGACGATTCGTGATGACCTTTGAAAACAGCTTATAAACATGGCTCAGAAGCGAGATGGGTCTATAATTCTTCAACAGGGTGTTATCACCCTTTTTGAAGAAGAGCATCACCACACCTCTGTTCATGCTTCAGCGTTGTGCCCTCGAGTAAGACGGAATTGAATAGCTTCTGAACGACTTTAAGTACCGGTGTTCCACCCGCTTTCAGAAGCTCTGTTGTAATTCCATCATCACCGGGTGCCTTGCTATTTTTAAGCTGTTTCAAGGCCATCCTAATCTCGTACAGGCTGATGTCCGGGATATCCTCGGTATAGTGTCGGGTTAGTTTGGCTCGCGGGTCTTTGTCAGAGCCAATGGTAGGTATAGTTACTGAGGTGTAAAACTGTCGGTATAACTTCTCAAACGCGGTAACAAGCGCACAGTACAAATCCAATAAGATAATATATCTCTTATTTATCCATTCAGTGTGGAGTCCGGATTAAGAAGATAGCACCACTTAACCTTCTCTCTGTGGATGGCGTAAAAGGTGATGAAGGGACTCTAAGCCAGAGGGAATGGCAGGATCGTCGCTTCTGCGGAACTGCAGCTGTACTGCGCTCACCAACCTGCCAAGCGCGGTGAGTACTGGCAAATTTCTTCCAAAATGTCTACTCACGGCATGTAACCTGGCGTCTGAGTGGGAGGCAGCTGCAGTAATGGACACCTTTCGGCTGATATGATGATAACTTGTAACTTATTCACGTCAACGCACGCACAAGGTATGTTTGCTTATGTAACACGATACTACGAGTAGTATTACAGTTAACTTTGCTGGGTCAAATCTGCTTATGCCAAGTGTGGGGTTCGAACTCACTACTTCAGCAGTAGCAGTAACAGTAATGAGGGATGCGGCTCACCTCCAGGTTGAGGCGGTCCACGTCGGGCGGCAGGCGGTAGTTGGTGATGAGCAGCAGGTGGTAGGGGTACAGCTTGGCGGGCTCGTGCAGCAGGTGCGACGTGGCCATGTTGGGCAGCGAGCGCCGCACGCCCGTGCCCACGCCCACGCCCACGCCGCCCGAGTGGCGCCCGCCCACGCCCACGCCCACCGCGCCGTACGCGGCGCTGCTGCCGCGGATTATGACGCCCCCGTCGTTTGTCTGGCGAAAGGAAGCCACGTGTCACGATCCGATAAGGACAGTCACTAGCCACTCATCAAATTCATTCTGGCAACGAAACTTGGGAGTAGTGCAACTTGAAAAATTAGAACGCTTGTTTTTTTCTTCCTCTCCTTGTGTAGATACAGTAGCCGTCGGCGGGATGCTCCACCGATTAAGTTCATGTCCTTACTTAGTGTTTTCCAACCCCAATATGATTAAGTTTCAAGTTTTATATATTTATTCACTAATATTCTCATACAATTTAACTTTAAGCGCGACTGTCTGAGACACGCAGTGCATGTATGTAGCAATTTAGAACTAGATAAAAATAGGCGACTCACCACAGCACTTCTATCCACATCAGTTATGGAGCCGGCAGATACTGGAAACAACAGATCTTTTTAGGATGTATGTCCCATTAATACAACGTTTATGCGATGCAATCTAAATGTGTCGCACCTACTGCCTGATAAGTTTGAAGCTAAGCGCTCATGCGAAGGACGGACGATAAGAAACACTAATTCCAGAATACTGTGATCGCAAAGCTCAGTGGCGAGGTGTGCCGGCGGTAATGACTGCAGTCGACGGCGCGCGGAACATACTGCTTACATTACGAAATGATATATGCGATACTTAAGTGCCAGTAATTGGTTTAATTGAAATCAAATTATTTGACTTCAACTTTGATTTATCAGATAGGATCAGAAGGTGTGGTGGCCTGCCTCACTCAAAGTCAAAGTCAAAAGTTTTTTATTCATGTAAACCATTTGCTGGCACTTACGAATAGTCAGAATTTAAATAGTTGCACGATTCCAAGTCGTTGGTCCTATGGAGAAGAACCGGCAAGAAACTCCATGGATATACTCTTTTGAAATATATAATGCATTACAGTCTTATTCTCTAACTAATCTAACGGCCGAATGAAGTCCACTGTTGGACACAGGCCTCCCCCAAAGATCACCACAACGACCGATATGGATGTGATGTGGGCTCATAGGGGGGTTTTGCCATAATCGCCACGCTTGGCAGGCGGGTTGGCGATCGCAGTTGAGTTGTTAATGTACTCGAAGGACGCTGCTGCCCATCCTCCGGCCAATCCCTTAGTCGACTTTTACGACACCCACGGGAGGAGACGGGGTGGTGGCATTCTGAGCCGGCACCACACGGCTACAGTCTTATTACTTTACACAATATATTCGAAAAAAAAACGAAACTATGTGAGAATAATGCATGCCAATGTGCGGGATAACTACCACATATTTATGCATAATTATATTAAGATTGCTACAGCAGTCAAGAGCTAACCAGTCCCGACAGAGGGCACCCAGGTTCACGGGCATAACGCATGCATCAGCATAGTTCAGCTCAACCATAATGCAGGGAACTTAACCACCCAACACACAACGCTACCTCACTTTCAAATGTTACTTGCATTTAAATAAATACTTTTTATCCTAATAACTTACATCCCTAGTGTTCTTAAAACATGTTAAAAGCTCATAAAAGTTGCCAAGTCACTCCTCTGTACGTCAGAACAATATTTTATAAGTAGAGTCTCTAATCTACAAGCATCAAAAATAACATATCCCCTACATTCGGATATCGTGTAATGAGTTTAGAGATGAATACTGCATAAAGTACATATATGATAAAATGATAAATAGTTAATACAAGATAATATAAACGACAGTTTAACTGTAGTTAAGTTCAGTAAGCGACAACACGGTAGTGCGGGCCAGCTTGAGCAAGGATCTTGAGCGCACAGTGAAAGAGTCAGGATCTGTTTGCGCAGTTGCATACCGCCAAATAAACCCAAAAAATCACTACTAACTAAGCCCTCCATTCTGTTTCAACTCGCCAAACTACAGCTGTAGGGCTTTACTACTGGCTTCCTTGAAAACGCTATTCGCACGGTCGCGTACCGCAAATAAATGATATGACACATAAATAACTGATAAGTGTACGGACGCTAGCTATATGTACATGTATATAGTAATAATAGTTTGCATGGCGGATGATGGCAATGGTTGGTGATGGTGGGCGGTGGTGGGCGATGGTTGGCAATGGTGGGCGATGGTGGGCGATGGTTGGCAATGGTGGGCGATGGTGGGCGATGGTTGGCAATGGTGGGCGATGGTGGGCGATGGTGGGCGATGGTTGGCAATGGTGGGCGATGGTGGGCGATGGCGCGGCAAGCGGGCGGCGCTACTTACTGCACAGCTCCGTCCGCACTGCGCGCACAACACAAACCACTACACGTCAGTCACGTTATATTACATATCGTGTTCAGTGCGCAACACACTCGTCAGCCCGCGCAACTGCGCATTTCATCAAAGTGCGCGCGTGGAGTGGCGTTGGGTCAAACATAACATGTGTTCTGTTTTAATATACAACTCGTTCTAAAATCAACGAGAATCTCGCGAATATGACAGACGAACTGTCGATGGACTACCGAGTAGAACAACTAAATATGGCCATCCTTCTGGAAGAATTTAGTCTCGAGCAATGATATTATATATTAAAAGAAGATCTCGAGCTATTAATGTACGTGTTCGTTTCTTGGCATTTAGTTTAGTGACATTCTGGAGAAAAATAAACAGGACAAAAAATGCTACAATTTGTGACTATCATCTGTGAAGCAGATAGCTGGGGCCCACCGCATGCAGAAGGCTGGGAAGCAAACGTATGGACGCTACGTTTGAGAGGCCTGTTCCCGTGGTGGTCTGCGATACACGTTCACCAGAAACTGCTCTCGTAAACTATACCGTCACTAGATGACCATCATTCGATAATAAAATACAATGGGCTGCTGCACTCCGGCTCGCGGGCTCGATTCCCGCACGGAACAAATATTTATCTCCAGATAGTTGTTCCAGATCTGGGTGTATTGTATGTGGAATTCTAAACGCAGACACGACACAGGAGAAATACAAAAAAAGAAAGAGGTCACCGATTTTGTTTTTTAGAGGAGAAAATGACGCATATCACGCCACCCGGGGAAACTACGTGGTTATGTGGGACTTGCAATCGGCCTTTGATAGGACCGTCAGTACTGCGTAAATACGACTTTTGCGTCAAGTGCGCATTTGGTCCCGGCAGACTCCGTGCGGTATCCGCGCATAAACCTGGCTGCCTTGTCTCTTTACGGTCTCCGCAAAAGAGCCTTGTTTTGGGCAGTTAAGGATTCCTCGCACACCAGGGCGCCATAGAGCGCAATCGAGGGACCAACCCCGTATAAAGCCATCCGCAAGCCGCGATGGGTCTACCTAGGTTCGGCAGCAGCCTACTAAAGACAGACGCAGTGCGAATCAGCTTCAGCAAGCTGAAGTACTCGTCGAAGGCCCACCCCGAAGGTGGAAAGGATCAGGCAGCGCATCTGCGCCCGGACCACTATACTACCAGCACTGATGTGAGCACGACGACGAGGCCCATAGAATAACAGGGTCTTACAGCATCTAGCGCCACCCAGAGCCCGTGTGCTTTTACGTGGCCGATGATTAAGGACGCTTCCTAAGTGGCTGTGCGTGCCACCTCCTCAAAATTTACTGCCCAGGCGTGTAAGTGTGTCATCGGCGTCGCACATTATACTGCTTGGGTAGGAATGCAGCGCGCAGGGCCCAATCGTACCCTACGTCCCATAGTGACCCTTAAACTGACCGCTGTGGACTACCGCACGCGGTCCGGCTGTCATGTCCCTGGTAGCTGTGGCACTCCGCAGTGCCACCGGCTGCCTCAGATGCATGGGCACCCAGTGGAAGAGGAGCGCCTCCCTGATGTATTGTAATTGAGGAGTAGTCAAGGCGTTGGCGATGTCTAATGCAGCACCAATAGTGCCCCCCACTCACATCGGCGTGGTTCACCTCGGCCTTAAGGCGCCCTGCCGGAGACCAGTATTGGGCGTCCAATAAATTGAGGCCAAGTGGGGCTGATAATGCGGCTAGCGACAATTTTCTCTAACAACTTCCCCCCTCGTCCGGCAGCACTAGCGGTCTGTACGCCGAAGAAGAGAAGGGGAACGTCTCACCTTCCTGAGCAACACGTCAAAGCAATGTTCTTTCCAAGGCCCAGGGAACAATCTCCATGTCAAGCGGGGACGCCGATGCTATCTGCCTCAAGGAGACGTACTTACCGAGTGAATACAATGCAAGTTGGCCTTAGACACAACAGTATACCAGAGCATGGTATAAGACTAACACGGGCTTGACAGTGTCATATTAAGTTCGTGTCGTTCATACAAAGTATTCCTGTTCCATTACACGTACCATATTTACCTTAGACACGGCGCTTACTGACAAGGAAATATTGATTTGATCAAGGCTTGTTCGTCGGTGATCGCTTAGAGCTAACTACAGTACAAGTACCGTATGGCGGCACTTTTACACCCATGAAATACCATAAATATCGACAGCTACGAGTGACGGAACAAATGCCGTTAGACATGGGTAACTCAACAAATCAGCATGAGCTGCAGGTCAGATCACGGTTCAAGCACTTGAACCGGAGCTGCGAGCCGGCTCGCAGGTCAGCTCAAGTAGGTACTTTGCTATACTGTGAACTGTGACTCGGCGCGCACTCTATTGGTTCGAACAGGTTTAACCGCCACTTTTCATCTCTTTCATAATATTGGTTTAAAATATAATATGCAATTTTATTAGTTCATTTTTCATTAAAAAAAATGAAATAATATAATAAAATATATGTTATCCTTCGCGTTTTATTTATGCACCTTTAATCATTCAGTTACTAATACGTCAGCTCACAGAACGAATCAGATGAACCATAGATCAACAGCTCAAAGCAGCTCAAAGTGACTACTTGAGCGAATATAGACTCAAAAACTATAAGCAAAGCTTTCATTATGCTCTGTGAGCTGTCAATGAGCCGTGAGCTGTCTATGTCGCATTTGAACCGCAGCTCAGCAGTGAGCTCTGTGATCTGAATAATTGAACCGGCTCAGACCTGAGTTACACATGCCTAAATGCCGTACTTCAATGCTGCAGGCGCCGCACTAGAGACGTATTGCTGGAGCTATTATTTACAATCATTTCAGATGTATGATGCCACTATTGTGTCACAAGTGCTACCATATTGTCGCTAGTATAATCCGATATCGGTTAAAAACGTAACTATTATATGAGTGGGTGTGTGACATATGTATATACCATCGTTGGTGGGTATTACTTTCACTGCAAGTAACAACATACCGAACGGAGTAAGAAGGAACATGAGTCCGGTCTGAACGTGCGATAAGAAACACAAGAACACAGTAGTCCAGTTGGCGGCACGAAAGATTAGCGCTGGGCGAAAGTAGTGTGAAGGTCACGCTCGTGACGCCCGCAGAGCGCTCGCGTGGCATCAACGTTGTGCTTCTGTGCCGACAACTGTCGTTTTGATATTGTTTGGCACCGCTGTTGATGACGAGGGCCTCGAGAATTACCGTTTACAACATCCAAGGGTGGATAGAGTGGTGCTACATTCTTAATCCGGACACCGCACGTTATACATTAAACATATTATGATCTCATTCGGCTAGCATGGTGTGCTTATTACCGCGCACGTGCGCGTGGACCCTCTGTACTTATCGACTTGGTGAAAATGAAAATTGATGTAGGGTGACATTGTAGCAGAGGAGGATACTTACTGTCTGACTTGCCGCTGCTGAAATCGGTGCTATGCGTCTTGTCTCCCATTCCGCTGAATGTGAAGTCGCCCTAAAATACATACATACATAGGCACCGGTCAGTCAATGAGAATTTAACAAACCACGCATAGATACACCACTCATAACAACAAGCACATCAAACTACCAGGCCAAGAGGTGTTACCCCAAGAGTGTTCTCTTTACTCTTAACTTTTTTAATATCAAACTGACGACTTAAAACGTCATTGTCAAAATATACATATATTTTTGTTATTTAACTAGGTATTAACCGCTTCCTGTTTTCAAGGGTCATCACGAAACATCTCGAGCGCAGGTTTGATGACTTCCAGCCTCCCGAACAAGCCGGTTTCCGGAAAGGTTTCAGTACCATAGACCACATCCATACGCTGCGGTAGGTTATACAGAAGACCGAGGAGTATAATCTGCCACTATGCTTGGCGTTTGAGGACTATGAGAAAGCCTTCGATTCGATCGAAACCTGGGCAGTGCTGCAATCTCTGCAGCGGTGCCAGATCGACTATCGGTACATTGAAGTGCTTATACAGAAACGCCACCATGACGGTCCGACTACATGAACAGAGCACGGGGGCAATTCCATTGCAGAGAGGTGTGAGACAGGGGGACGTCATTTCCCCGAAACTGTTCACCGCTGCAATGAAGGATGCCTTCAAACTACTGGAGTGGAAAGGATTCGGCATTAACATCAATGGCGAGTATATCACTCACCTTCGATTTGCCGATGACATCGTAGTCATGGCAGAATCGCTGCAAGAGCTCAGCACAATGCTCGATGATCTCAACAGAGTTTCCCAACAGGTGGGCCTTAAAATGAACATGGGCAAGACAAAAGTCATGTCAAATGTCCATGTCGTGCCCATCCCAATATCCGTTGGGAGCTCTGTTCTCGAAGTTGTTGACGAGTATGTCTACCTGGGACAAACTGTCCAGTTAGGTAGGTCCAACTTCGAGAAAGAGATCAATAGTCGAATCCGACTCGGCTGGGCAGCGTTTGGGAAACTTCGCAACGTCTTTTCGTCAACGATACCGCAGTGCCTCAAGACTCAAGTCTTTAACCAGTGTGTGTTACCAGTGATGACATATGGAACACAGACGTGGTCACTCACAATGGGCCTCATAAGAAAGCTCAAGGTCACTCAGCGAGCTATGGAAAGAGCTATGCTTGGTATTTCTCTACGAGATCGAATCAGAAATGAGGAGATCCGTAGAAGAACTAAAGTTGTCGACATAGCTGAAAGGATTAGTAAACTGAAGTGGCAATGGGCAGGGCACATTGCTCGTAGAACTGATGGCCGCTGGGGCACAAAGGTTCTAGAATGGAGACCGCGCACCGGAAAACGCAGCGTGGGACGACCTCCAACGAGGTGGACAGACGACCTGGTGAAGGTCGCTGGGAGTCGTTGGATGAGGGCGGCATGTAACCGCTCGTTGTGGACATCTAAGGGGGAGGCCTTGGTTCAGCAGTGGACGTCCTGTGGCTGATATGATGATATGATGAACCGCTTCCTCCTGTCATTAAGGAGAAAGCTATGTCCAGAAATGGATTGAGTGCGGAGGGATGAATATAAAAAAAATGATAAGAATTATATTCATATCATATATCATAGTAAGATATAGAATTTCGTTATAATAACTGCATGAAGTCCAAGGGGTACTTTTTTATCATACGTACGTATTTTTGTATTAGGAAGATCTCGAAGGTTGTAACACCACTTGGGTATCAAATATATTATAAAAATATTGCAATCAGAAAATTATATTTAAAAAAATGCAAAATAAGTACTTAAGCTGTACGTTTCCTTTTATCATTAAAAATTTAAAATCAAATACGTCAAATAAATATGTAAAAGCATATACTTTAATAAATCAAAAAAGTATACATGTATTGTACACAAGCAACTTCCCACTTGACAAGACAGCCGACATAAACATTACCTGAGAGGCAGTCACACTCAATACGACGCACCCGCAGCCCCATCACATGGTTACATTACCTATTCATTTATATACTACCTGTGCCCACGACTTCGTCCGCGTGGAATTTGGATCCTCATAGAACAAGTTATTGGAAAGCCCATCCCAATTTATCTATGTTCTAACTTTACAACAAAGGGGCAAACAACTAAATTAGCCATGATAAATTACAAAATTTTCCTCTGTATTAAATGTTTGTTACTAAATTCTTCAAAACATTATATGTTCAAAATGTAAAGGTGTTGAATGTTTCGGTAATGTGTAAAATTGGATAATCCAAAACAATCCATCATATTGCACACAAACGGTTTACTGCTTAACGCCAATAACAGAAAGCGTGATAATATATATTTACTATAAAGCTTTGACAGACAGCCAAACGTTCGCTAGTTGTTTCAGCTTTTGGGTCAATAGCGGCATCTCATTTAACGGTTTAAGAAAAATATTCATTTCAAAAACAAAGTGTATGTGTTGAGTTGTATTATATTACAGAATGGAAGATAGAGAGTCTCTATCTTGTATTTTTTTTTGAGGTATCTTGTATATTATATATAAAGATAGAACGGTTGTAATAAAAATAAAAATGTTTAAATACAAAAATATATTATTGTGTTAAAAAAAATATATTAATCAAATTACACTGTCAAAGTAGCAATAAAAGTAATGTTTCATGTTTAATTTTACTATTAACAATATATTATCGATTCAGTAAATCAATAGAGCAATCGCTGTGCCAATATGGTGTCGACGTAGAATGACTGACAGCGAGGAATTAAGGCGCGCGTTTATCAATCTAAATTTTACTGTAAATAAATGTTCGTCGAGGGATAGATAAGAAGTGTCCTGTTTTTTAGATTCACTTCAAAACTCTTGATTCAGTAGTTGCAAATAGCGCAAAAAGGGTATTTTAACAGTGCAATAGTAGATGTTTTTGCAGCAAGTCTTAGCGTCTCTGCGTATTTAAATAGTTCGCACTGTATTGCCTAGTGTTGGACTGTTGGACGCGTGTCCTGCCCACTTTTCAGTTCTGTCTTGATATATTTCTGTGTCCCATACAATGCTCGTTGAGAACTGTCGTAGTTTTTTTTAAAGGTTTTCAATAATAAAGTTATCGGATACAGACAAGGTGTAGTGCTCGTGACTCATTTCTATTTTTTAAAATAAGTAATTGTTGTTTGTGTGAATTTAAATTTGAGAGGCGCCGTTGGTATAATAGTAAATGTATAAAAAAATTATAAATAAAGAGAGCAACAGAACCATAAACAAGCCCAGCTTTTGAATGTCTGTCAAATCGTAATATAAAACTGTATTGTGTAATTTAGATTAATATAAAATGTGCACATGCAATAGGGAACACCGTAACACGTAGGCGGTAGTCGCCGACACAGTTCGGGACGATGAGCACAAGCAAAGACTCGGCACGTTCGCTCAGGCTCGGGTCCCGAGCGGTGCCCGAGCGGTGGCCGAGCGGTGGCCGAGCGGTGGCCGAGCGGTGCCCGAGCGGTGCCGGCGCGGTACTCACGGCCGTGGACGACGAGAAGGTGTGCGAGCGCGGCGCCAGCCCGTAGCCCGGCCGCGGCGCCGCGCGCAGCGACGACACCACTGCAAGGCGGCGCGTTAGTGGGACCCAGCGACCTGCCCCCCCCGCCCCGCCCCCCTACCGACCCTACCGCAACAGCTAGGGACTCACGTGAGGCCGGCCGCGCGCCGGCAGCGTGCTGCAGCGCAGGCCGGAGGCGGGCCGCGGCAGCGCAGCGTGCAGGGCTACGCAACACGTACACCGTGACGACGGCAACACAACACAGTCAGTCGCGATGCACAGTCAAACTTGACAGCGGTGTGTCTATGTATTTTCATATTTTTTTATAACGACTCTCTTTCCTGCTACTTAAGTAATACCGCTAATACAGATAAAATGACTGTGCATCGTTTATGGTATCGTACACCCGCACAGTCTATTCGGAATAAGATAATTTGTACACATTGAGCGTAATATTAATATCGAACAAACTGCGCGAGCGCACGACCGACATGCCACCATGCATGTGCAACGACGCAACATTACTGTCGCGATCGAAACCACTCAATAATATTACTTCATCGGACACCAACACAATATCATAAATATACTTATATACAAAAAAGTTGACTCTAAATATTTCAAAAGCGTGAATATAAATAATGCTTATGGTACATAGTTTATCCATATAATTTGATAAATAATAACTAAAATTAATTGAGTAGCAATACTGATAGTTGGTGGACCTCAGCGACCGGTGAACGTTCCCACCCACCGAGGAGCATGCACCACAGGCGTCGGTTAGCGATTGTGATACTATTACATATAATATGAAGCTTGAATAAATAATAAGCTGAACACTGAACATCGTGTCACGCAATTTAGAGCTCTATGTTTATAAAAATAATGTAAAAAATACAAGAAGCTGAAGCAAAAAATCACACCACTAACACAAAGCCATACAGATACAACGACGCCGGCACACCTCTGGCGAATATTAAATTCCTTTGAATTTAATATTATATAATGTTTATTATTTTACAACTGTCGAAGTGCTTGTAACAGTTTTACCACATCTCTAAAATGATTTCGCTCGTGAGAACATCGTCCACATATATCTCGACAGTTCTTGAAATCACATACTTATAGTCTGTTTCTGTGACAGGTAGAAAAACTAACGATGACCTTTGAACGTTCTGTAGAGATGACCAACCTTTTCGCCATTTACCCAGTTTTGTTTTTAAATCTGTGTTTCACGTGCGGTCTTATCTTATGAAAAAAAAGAAGACATAAACAGAGTACATAGATCTTGTGTATAAAATAAAAGCAGTCGATTTTTATTCATAACTATTACATTAAAAAATGTATTATTCTCGGTTAACTAAAACATCATATACTTACACGTGGAACAACATAAACATTTTGAGTATTTATCAAATGTATGCAGCAGACTTACTGTGTAACACGGTCGTAATCCCAATCGCATTCATTTTAATTTGGATTCAAAGTATGGATCAAAATTCGTGCCGCTTTACGTCTTCGCAAAATAGATTTGTTATCTCTGAATGGCCGCGTCGCTCACCCCACCACGTATTATGAAACGCGGTAACAACCGGAAGCGATAGGCAAATGCTTGGACACTGCAACGTATCGTTTTTTGTAGACACTAACATAATGTTTTATATCATTGTCAGTTTTCCGTCTGCTCTAGAAACATACTATAGAATACTATTGAGAAAATATGTTACACCTTTATGATAAACAGGAATTTGATCAATTTTTCTATTTGATCTTGTTTAGCTTTAGTGAGTCTACAAGTTTTAGTACCACCAGGTACCAAGCAAGTGGTGCGTCCTGGTGCTATGATTCAGGAAGAAAATGAAGCTGTGACCGAAGTGCCAAAATATTCTCGAAGCTCGCAGCACGTACGAGCTCGATTGTATACTACAATTGGTTGTTCTTGTAAGCAAGCAGAGGCAAATGTGCGGCGTCGTATCCTGCTAAGTACATGCTGTGCGGCCCGTGCGGGCCGTGCGGCCCGGGCGGCCCGTGCGGCCCGGGCGGCCCGGCCTCCTCACCTGCTGTCCGCTGCGCTCCACTCCGCCCGACCAACGCTACTAGCACAAACGTCATACAGCGCAGTCATCATCACTGTGACCAGACCGGGCTCGATACCTGCACGACACTCGGCAATAATACAATGTGCCGATTTAATCACCTGCAACCTTTAAGGTGGTGTATCAGTCCACCCTTCTCTACCCGAATCAGCTAACATAATAGTACCTTGATTTTTATCCAAAACAGCTGGGGTCGATGACCTCATGTGCATACCATGTGATGGGGTATTAGCACAGTTTAAGTCAGAGGAACAGTAAAGTGTCATATCTTTACTAAATATTAAACCGATAAACTAAAAAGATTGTGTAGTTTATAATGTCATAGATCATAGTAATAATTGATCTATGATAATGTGTAAGTAGGTAGAACCCTGAATGATATTATTATCACTGCCACAGAGAAGCGCAGGGATTTGTCTATCTCCGAGAAAAACAGAATACTACTACAAGTCACTGTAAAGGAAGTTTCGCTCGCTACTTTTATATATAATAGGTAACTACTAACATAAATAAAATACGACTGATGTAATAATTTAAAAAATATTGACGTCGGTTTCGATATGGAAGAATTTAAACATCCATACACTAAAAAAGAAAACATTCTATCTAACGGCCGAATGAAGTCCACTGCTGGACACAGGCCTCCCCCAAAGATCACCACAACATAACACACAACATATGGATGTGATGTGGGCTCATTGGGGGGTTTTGCCATAATCGCCACGCTTGGCAGGCGGGTTGGCGATCGCAGTTGAGTTGTTAATGTACTCGAAGGACGCTGCTGCCCGGCTAATCCCTTAGTCGACTTTTACGACACCCACGGGAGGAGATGGGGTGGTGGCATTCTGAGCCGGCACCACACGGCGCAAGAGTTGAGAAGAAAACATTGTCGTGCCATAATTACGACATCAATAAATACGGCGGCGCCGTCCGTACGTGACGCGGGAGCACTCTCGCGACTAATGTGTCCCGAGATGGACTGAGAATTCGAAGCGCCTAGGTATGAGGCGCATTTCAGCTGCTTTTCCTCTATATCTATTGTTCCTTGTACATCTATACTGTGGTGATACGTTCCAAAAGAAATCCGCCGTGTCCGCCTCGCGCTCGGCCATTGTACGCACGGCTACATATCAAGCTGTATATACCCAGTACAGTCTTTCCGTACGATGAGAGATCAGCGTAAACTGGATATGTATAGCTTGCTTTACGAGACGGCCGCGTTTGTAAGCTGTAACTGTTTTGGATTGATACTAATTACATTATCACGTTATTTTTTTATTGGTGAGTTGAAAAATATATGTTTATAATTATTGGGATCATTACTGTACCGCATTAAGCTATTGCAGGTGATTAATTCGACTTCTTGTAAATAGTGTTCTGGCGCTGCCCAACTGTGGGGTTCTTTCTTCGTCTTAAGGGACGCTTGTGCTAGTATTTCGTGATGTCAGTCGATTGTTATTTCGTAATGACATGTGATAAAAGACAAAGCGTTGATATTCTACGTAGACTGGGTGAATGAGTCACATCCACGACGAATCTCAATAGCTAAACATTGCACGCAATTTTAACTCTTTCTATACGCCATAAAAAGTATATTTACAGATTTATATCTACAGATACAGTCGACAGTTTAGCGACTCACCGTCATCAGTGCAGTACACGTACGAGTGCGGAGCGGACGTTACGTACGTGTCTTAAGATTCACATGAGATCTATATCGTTGACCGACTGAACATCTACGCTCTGTCTTTCATACACACGTCGGTCAAACTCATATTAGTTCGATTTACATTTCAAGAGTACGTTATAGTACTGCAGCTTTCTGTCAGCTCTTTTACAATCGAATGACTTTCATATTGAACAACATGGTATCGATTACTGAGAAGTACAGCACTAGCTGTGTGCCAGTTAGAACGTCTGATACCACGCTGTTGGTTCATCGTACTTGTAGTTAGCGGCGAGTTAGTAGGTCCGGTTAGCTAGCTGTTGCGAATATGAGAGTATACTCCTCGTGTGATTAGTAAGAATTAGAAGATCGACATGAAACTGATGACGCAGTATATATGCTTAGGGTCCCTCGGGTTAGTCGGCTAGATGTGACGACGCCGCCGGTATTTATAAACAGGACAATACTTTATTTCCATGTTTTGAATATTTAAATTCGAACTGATACGCGTAAAAGTTATGCAGGTACTATTTAAGTGCGCACATACTAATAATATTTGATATGGATATAAAAGTATAGTCCTACATCGTTACGGTTGTTGTACACTAGCGTTTGCCGGCGCTACCGGCGGCGTCGAAAGGGCGGGGGTGGGGAGGTAGCAACACTGTGCTGTAGATAGTTCACTTATAACTACGCGCAATAGGAGTCGGAAGACACATACACAAAAGTTAACAGACAATACAGGCGCAGATGTTCGCTCGAGCGGCATGTTTGGTTCGAACAGCGACCACTTGCGTCTGAGTTTGTCGACAAAGAATATATATTGTACAAACACTTGGCTTCCTACAAATGCACATACGAGGAACTCGATACTTCTCGTTGCGCTTTAGTAGATATCGTGCACGGCACGCATCAATGATATCGATATGAGTGTCTATTGACCAGCATGTTTGATTTAGCAACAAGTATCTAGCGTTAAGAGAGACCACCGTTCTGGAAATGTCGGGGAGAAAGAATTTGTTACTTAGGCAGATCCATTATTATTAATATAGAGGTATTATTATTAGAACTGAAAACGGAAATGAAAGAATATGGGAAACCCAAAGAAAAAAAAGTTCAGTCGGGGGACCTCCTAGGGAACTAAGGCTAACTACTTGCAATAATGACACAATATAAATCCCGTGTGGATTGAAAACTGAAAACTAAGTTTAAATAATATTTGCACGTGTTTAGAATTGAGGTTATACAGCTGACCACGCACAATGCTTAAAGTCAAAGTCAAATATTTTTATTTCAAATAAACTAATCACTGGCACTTATGAAACGTCAGAATTTAAGTTGCACAGTTCCAAATAGTTAATCCTGTAAAGAAGAGTTGGCAAGAAACTCCATGGATACTCAAATAATTGAATTTACAATATAAAATTATACTGTCCTTCTCACAGTACTGAATTCGTTCATTCTTCCTTCCACATTCAGTATATAATGCTTTGGAATGCGCTTCCTGTCGAGATCAGAAATATCTGTAATTATTTTCAAAATAATTTGGCAAAATCATCTCAGTAACAATTTATCTATTATATATATACATTATAGTAATATGTATGGATTTATATATTATAGTAATATGTATGGATTTATATATTCTTATTAGATATGTATGTATGTTTATTATATTTATAAAATATGCTTATTCTGTTCTGTTTCTTTCATTCATGTCATATCTGCATCATCCTAATGTTGGCTGATAGAGAATGTCTAAGGCATTGAGTCCGCCTAAGTACATCTGTTGCATAAAGTTTAATAAAGGAATAAATACTACAATAATATAATAATTTAGACCAGAAACAAAAATGGCCCCAAAATTGATTCTTGCGGCACCCCATTTTAATGTGTGAGCCTGTGGATGTGACGTTTTTTTCTACTCTGTGATCTCGATTTGACAATTATGAGGTTACAAAATCAATAGAACCTTGAATTCCATAGTACTTAAGTTTCAGAATAAATGTGCGGTGGTCCGAGCAGTCGAATGCTTTGGACATATTGCAGAACACGCCCAATGCATCATGTGCATTCTCCCAAGTTCCTAAAACGGTTTTAATGAGAGTGGATCCAGCATCCTCTGTAGATAGTCCTCTCGTAAATCGAAATTGTTTGTCGTGAAATATCCTATTTCTGTTTAAATGTGTGGCCATTTGATTTAGTATAATTGTTCAAAAATTTTGCTCAAATATAAGCAGCATTTTACTTGCTTACAAAGCTTTCAAAATTTTAGAATATTTTCTAACGTAGTTATGAAAATCAAAGCTTGGTGCTCGAATCTCGATAATCGCAGGCACACACACATTCACATACAACCGTATATAATAGAAAGAGACAAAGAGAAAGGTTGGCTGGAGGGGGCATAACGCTTTTTTCCTTACGTGACGATTTCTGCCAGTTCACTCTACTGTAAGCCGCGTAAAAGATCTTCGTTAAAAAAAGCCTATTTTCAGTTCTAATAATAGTGTCAGTGACCATGTCAGTTTAAAAACTTATATAGAGGTATTACGCTAACGTTAGATACTTGTTTATAATGACGAGGCTAAAACAAGTTTTGTTCCACCAGAATACTACGGTGGCTCCGTGTACGATATAATTTGAACACGAGTCGATCGTCGGCGAACCGAGCGTCCGTGGCGTGCGTACCGTTGTAGGTGGGGATGTGCGAGTGCTCGGCGTGCTCGTAGTAGTGCGCGTCCGCGTCGGGCGCGTGCTCCAGCGAGCGCGACGGCGACGCGCCCAGCGGCGACGAGTAGCGCAGGCGCGGCAGCGGCTCGCGCGACGCCGACGGGGTCCTGCGGGCACGCGCACGTCAGCGGCGTCGCACGGGGCGCAGCGGCCCGATCGCGAACACTCACCTGCTCGCGTTCCTCGGATCCAGGTTCTGTTTCTTCCACTGCTGAAGCTTTTCACGCTCTTTGACTTCTTTCAGGAATACCTGTAATGAGGCAAAATGTTTCACTAGTCTACGGTGCGCCACTGCAGAGCAAATGTATTCGCTTTGGCTCTGACGCGATGAACGTGCTCATTTTGAAAATTTTGAACTCATATTTTTTACTTACAGCAGATATAACCTAATTTCAACCGATGGAAATACATCATAATACTACTTCCACCCTGAGAAAGAACGGAAGGACATTCCTGGACGACTTCTACCGACAAAAACTATCAAAGCGGTCATTTTCAGCACCAAAGGGAAGCCTCAGGTCCTCGATACAATCACTAGAGCTGCCCATTTGTATACGGCGTCAAGAATGATGAGAATGGTGAGAAAGATGACAAAGTTCAACATCAAGAACCCAGACAATGCCATCACAAAGGCGGAAGCAGCAGTATGTTCTGCAGTGGACGTATAAATGGCCGATATGATTATGATGATGATGATGAGTAGTGTCACCTAAGCTGGCAGAGCATGAAACTTGCAGTGCAGTGGTCTCCTTTTGTGAGATCATCAGTCTACAGAAAGAGACTGCAGAGGCGGCCTCGGGGTCGCGGCGTGCGGATTGGGGATTATGCGTGCTCATATCGAGCGACCCCCGGAAAAACGGCAGTGCGTACGTGGTCAAGTGCCACCAAGTGCGCAACACAGCACATAGGGAGGCTTCGGGGGATCCTTTACAATCCCCCCTAGAAGTGCCGAGGGGGCGGCCTTTATAGTCGCTCTCCTGCACTAGTGGGGGTGACCGCCTTACAGTCATCTCCCCCAAGATGTGCCTATAGGCGTGACTCCTATGGACGACTCTAGTGTGATCGTACCAGAGCCTAGAGCTCCCCTTCAGTGCCAAAGATGACCGCACCGGTAGTTCGCCATCCCCCTCCGCCGTTTGTCGGGACGGAGGAAGTACATGATTTACGGTTTCCACCGGGGCAATAAATAATAATGTCCACCATAAATTTTACATATACCGATGTATCGTGATCAATGTGAATATCGAAGTGAAACTAAGTTAAAGACCACATGAAAATATTTTATTAATGAGACTTTCAAAGGGAGTAATACAAAGATACTGTAGATCGGATGAGGTTATTTTGTACAGTTGTCAAAGGATTTTTACGAAAAACTGAGATCGTCAGAATAAAATAGAAATCGGGCGTTTCTAAATCAATTACCGATATCGTTTATAATAAAACAGAGTAATGTGGGCCTACATTGAGCCCTGTGGTACCCCAAATGTCACATCTACCACACCCGAAGGAAAGCCATTGACCACAACGTTCTGGGTTCTATTTTCTGTATAAGAAGTAAACCAGCGTTTTAAATTCCCACGTATACCAATGAATTCTATTTTATGAAGTAGTGTCCATGCATGCAGTATCCACTTTAACAAAAGCTTTACAGAAATCTGTATGGATAGTGTGTTTAGTAATATATTCGTATCGGCACAAAATTTCACCCAGTTAATGTTTCGACATTTATAATAATATTTTTGATAGAGCATAGACATGAAATTTACATTAACAGTCATCTAAGAGATCAGATCCTATGATCTGCACCAGCACTCAGAGAAGAGTTTTTAATGGTAAAGTAGTGAATCTAAAACAAGCTAACGATAAGAAATTAAAATACCACAAAACAAACTTTAATTTACATATTTAAATCATAATTGTATTTGTGCGTTATAATAAAAAAACAGCTTGCAATTTTTTTATAGAATTATGTAATTATTACATTCTAACCTATTTTTACACGCTATAACGCATGATGGCCTCCGAAACAAAATGCTATAACACACACGATTTATTAGATTACTTATCGTAATGTTTGCTTTAAAAGTTGTTATAAAGTAATGCCGGCTTCTGTATATCGTCATTCAATATCATATATCAAGCGTTGCTGTCAGTCACGTGTAGTTCTGCGTATGCGTACCTGCGCGATGCCGCTTTCGATCTTGGACAGTTCGTGCTCCTCCCGCCGCAGCTTGGGGTCTATGTCACCGTTGCCGTTCATTTTGCCGTTCATCTTGCCGTCCATTTCGTCGTCGCTGTCCGCTACGCCTTTGTACGTGTCCGACCAGCGGCGGCGGCGTTCTGCAGGGAAGTCAGCACTAATGAAACATTTTTGTCAACACTCTTCGAGAGATAAAAAGGAAAGGGACTTCAGTAATTGATTGGCACCATATAGTTTGCCAATAATTTAGTTTTTGTTCTTGAGCTAGAAAGTGAATTTAGAAGTTCTGAGGAGAATATAAAGTACTCGAGTAGTATAATGTGAAAGCCGACCTGGGTCCGTGTAGGGGTAGGGCGGCGCGGGGAAGTCGTCGCGCTCGATCTTGGGCTGCGTGCCGGGCGGCGGCTTGTGCGCGGCGGGGTAGTGCGACAGCTCGATGGGCTCCTCGTTGTTCATGGCGGGCGACTTGGGGCGCGGCGTGTCGCCCCGCATGGAGTCCAGCAGCACGCGCATGCCGGGCCGCGACGACGCCTTGCTGCCCGCACGCGACGAGGCGCGCGTGCTGCCGGACGCTGCGGGCACATCGTGTCGCTACTCACTAGGTTCACTACAGCTTGACCGATTCATGAACTGACCGACAGACTTTTTTTATTATACCGGTGGAAATACATCATGAACTTCCTCCGTTCCAGGGAAGTATGGAAGGGAACGCCGGACTCCTACCGACTAACTTGGTTCTTTGGACAAAGAGGCAAGAGCCGCGAATTTCCCTGCCTTCGCTTCTAAACTGTTTAAAAGTAAAGTAATAGTTGACCGAAGACTTATTGAGCACCTGCCCCGATCTTACCGATGGCCAATATGACGTTCGGCACGGCCGGTTCATATTCAACGCGGTTCCTCGAGGCCGAGCACTCGACCTGCGGCGCGAGCGGCTTTGGCTACAATACGACCCAGTGCGTCGTCGAGGCCGTCCTGCCGTTCTTAGGAGCCTGGATCAAAAGGAGAAAGCTTGTCACTTCCTGCCTAATCCAGGTGTTCACAAGACTTATTCCGGTGCGTACCTGCCCAGTTTAGGACGCGACCATTGTGAAGGCGACCAGAATACGGCTCAGTACATGCAAAGGAGTACCCGGCGTGGGCAGAGCGGCGGACGCTAGACTATCGCTTTGCGCAAATCTCTCTGTGGCAGCAGTAATGGTGGTGGATATGCTCACACAGCATGAAAATTAGAGTCTGTGAGCCCGTCATGCTACAGAAACAGACCGCAGAGCGGAATGGGAAGAGGTCATATCCTACTTGCTTATACCACCAATTTGGCGACGGGGGGACTCGGCCACATGCCAAGCGACCCCCGGGATGCTAGCAGAGCGTATGAGGTCGCGCGCCAGCTTGTGCGCAACACAGTGCACAGCGAGGCTTCGAGAGAGATGTGCCTATCGCGGCCTATTTAGTCACTTGTCCTCCAAATGGTGACAGCTTTAGTCACCCTGTCCGAGGTATGCCTATAGGTGTGGCATCCATGGACAGTATTAGCCTGTAGAAGTCCGGTACGTCCCTTTGCCCACCTAGGGGTGGAAGAAGTACATGAAGATTTTCGTGGTGAAAAAAGAAGTCTACATAATATAAAGGGAAAAACTCGTTGAAGTCGGTTACATTCCCAGCGTTGCTTGGTAGTATGAGTCTATCATGCTCACTTAAAATGTCTTGTGGTGAAGTTGTGTGGTGGTTAGTCTAGTTTCTTGCTATGTGGTTGAGCTGAGCCATGCCGATGCATGCGTCATGCCCGTGGATGGGTGCCCTCTGTCGGAACTGGTCATCTTTTAACTTCTATGACAATCAAGCCAGGCAAATTCATTACTATCGCATATACGTGTATTTATCTGGAACCTTGTGCTGCAACATCCTCACATAACTGTTTCCACAATCCATTATAATAATAAGATGGTCATATTATGTACACATTTTAAAAAGAGTGTTCTTGCGGTTTCTTCTCTGATCTTCTCCATAGAATCAACTATTTGGAATACATACATTCGTACATCCTGACTAGTCATGAAAGCCAGCAAAAGCTTATCATTCGTAAAAAATATTTCACTTTGACTTTTGAAAACTATGAATAGTAGCAGGAAGAGGGAAAATATTAGGTGATGCGGGCCGGCGAGCCCGAGCGGTGCTCCACATGATGGGTATACGTAAGGTGCACTCACAGGGCGGGCGGTGGAAGTGCGGCGACGTGGGCGGGCGGTCGTAGGGCTGCAGCGGCCGGCGCAGGTAGCTGGGCTCGCTCGTGAGGTACGAGTACGTGGTGATGCGGGCCGGCGAGCCCGAGCGGTACTCCCGCAGCAGCAGCCCCGGCGACGCCGCGCGGCTGCCGTACTACACACCGACCAAACGCTACAGTCAATGGCTTCACACGAAATATAAACTGTCCTACCCCAAGCATACCTCTATTAAATCGATCGAAAGAAGTACGTCCGTCTACGGGGACGCTTGACAAGGGCTTTGCAGACCTGAATGCTGAAGCTGAATCTAGGCAAAACTACCGCCAACGGTCCCTTATTTCACTATCGAAAATTAATATATTAAACTTATGACAACAAACTTTTACTAGTATCGACTCCTGTCACTTCTATCTGAAAAGATTATTTTGGTTTAGACTTTAGAGGTTATTTATGTTAAAAATGTTCAACTTTCACCTTTGTTTGACAGTGTATGAGATTGCAATCTTTCATGAATATGTTAAAATTATTCAAAAACTTTTAAACGTGCCTCTACAGGCACGCTTAAAAGTCTGCTAACTCAATGCAATTAAAAACTAAAATGAAGTTATCCAGTAATAAAATTAAAACAACTTGGAACATTATTAACTCGGAAACTGGAAGATCCGCAGTACGTAATCGTGACTTCCATTTGAAAATAAATAATGTAGACATTAGGGCAGACATGGAGACATTTTTCACAAAGGTCTATTTTGACAACTAAAGATCTGTTGTCGTCTTCCTCTTCTCCCTACTCCATACTCAAAGAATGTGACAGATATTTTGAATCTTCAGTTGTTAATGCAAAAGACAATACAATCTTTCAAAAGTCTCGACGTGAAAAAACCTGCAGATCTATGGGGTTTGTCAGTTAAGATCGTCCCATCAATAATTGAATAACATCTCCTTATTTAGCAACTGTGTTCAATTCATGTGTCGCATCTGGTGTGTTTCCTGACCTGATGAAACACAGTAAAGAATTTCGACTGTTGAAATCTGGTAGGACACCAGATCCCACAAACTTTCGGCCTACTTCGATACTGCCTACGCTGAGTAAAGTTTCTGAAAAAAATATTTTTATCGAAATGTTGAGACATTTCAACAAGCCCGACCTGCTTCACAAAAAACAGTTCGGTTTTACCAAGGGTCGTTCAATTACAGATGCGGGCGTGGAATTGCTGTAAAACATTTTAGAGGCCTGGGCGAACTCACAGGACGCTCTTGGTATATTCTGTGACTTGTCCAAGACCTCCGATTGCGTACATCACGATACGCTCATAAGGAAATTGCACCATTATGGATTAAGGGATAAGGCTCTTGACCTTCTGACTTCTTACTTAAACGACAGAATTCAGAAGGTTAATGTTAATGGTAAGAGATCTCCAGGATTTTCGGTCACCATGGGCGTTCCACAGGGATCAATTCTAGGTCCTTTTTTGTTCCTCGTTTATATTAATGACTTGCCTTTTTACGAAAGGCATAATCATGAGATTGTGTTGTACGCGGCTGATACGTCGCTTATGTTTTAAATCAAGAGGCAAATACTGAATTTTGACGAATTTAACGATGCAATCTTCAAAGTTGTCCATTGGTTTAATGTAAACAATATTCTCCTTAACGAGAAAAAAACTAAATTTGTAAAATTTGCAATGCCTAATGTCAGACAGTTACATACCAACGTACCACTGAACGGAATAGAGCTGGACCCTATTGAGTCAACGGTTTTCCTTGGGATAACTATAGATGCCAAATTGCAATGGGGCCCACATATTGCCAAGTTGTCAAGTAGACTTAGTTCTGCAGCCTACGCCGTTAAGAAAACTCGGAACATTACTGATGATGATACAGCCAGAATAGTCTATTTTAGCTATTTTCATAGTATAATGTCATACGGGATTCTTCTCTGGGGAAACTGTGCAGACATTAATACCATCTTCACTTTACAGAAAAGGGCAGTTCGAGCCATTTAGAAATTGGGTCCTAAGGTTTCCTCTGCAATAAAGGATGTTATAAAATTTCTGACTATCTTGAGGATAAAAAAGCTTGGGACTGACCCGCTCGCTAGGTACAGTCAGCATTGCTTTTTTTAACTTTTTATACATAAACTGACATCTGTTGTTTTATACACTTTTTATTGACATTGAATTTATAAAGTTTTTTACATGTGATTTATATTAGTGTTTTTACGTTTTATTTATATTTGTGACATTTAATTTACATATATTTTTGACTTATATGTCAAAAATGTATGTACCTGAAGGTACATCAGCGGTGAATCTAAGACAAAGAAATGACCCCAGTACCGAGCCCTGTGGGACTCCGGCAGTTTAGAGTTTGCGTCATCCACTTTGACAAAGAATGTTCAACCTTCCAGGTATGACTCCAGTAAAGATATTATGCGGTAGTTGTTTCTTTAGTTTGTACAACAGACCTTGATGCCACAACTTGTCAAAGGCTTGCTGTATGTCAAAAAACACCCCAGCGCAGTGTTCTTCATTTTCTAGTGTTTCGTATCTTGTCATTTACTCGATGAACCTGTTCTATAGTTGTGTGCTTGCTTCTAAACCCAAATTGGTGTTAAGGGTGGTGTTATTTTCTGCAAGTGTTTCATCCAGATGCGTTTTAAGTAATTTCTCAAGTCAGTATAAGTCACTAAAATTTATTGTGACGTTTAGCGTATGCTACTACAGTATACGTCATTATATCAGTTAAACATATTAGCTATCTATATCCAATTACCTACATGGATTTCATAAGACACTCGACTGTGATTTTAAATTAATTAATTAACATAATTATTTATCTTTATTATACTGTTAAATTGTAATTAAAGAAGAATAGCCTAAAATTTTCTTTAATTTATCGATCTTTATATACAAATGCCTGTGTGGTGCCGGCTACGAATAGCACCAACCCATCAGCTGGGGGATGGGCAGCAGTATCCTTCGAGTACATTAACAACTCAACTGCGATCGTTAACCCGCCTGCCAAGCGTGACGATTATGGCAAAACCCTCCAATGAGCACACAACACACCCATATCTGTCGTTGTGGTGATCTGAGGGGGAGGTGAGTGAGTGTGAACTTTATTCGGCCGAAATTATATACAAAAGTAATGAAATACAATTTATATAATGGCTACGGCACTATAAAACTTTCACTAACTAGATATTTCTTTAATTTATCGATGGTCAACAACACAACACTACATTTTTCAATGTACCCTCTAAAATAAATGCGATAATAATAACATTGTAAAATGTAAAAAAACAACAAAATGTCACAATTTCATTTTTCGTTGTAAAATAGTAGCTATATGTACCTCTTAATATCATTGGATATTTGTAAGCGTACACTAACCGTTAAAATGAATCTTAACGACATATGCTGTCAAACAATAAAGGGCCCTGGAAGTTGAAAAATTAAAACGCAAATAACTTCTAAACCAAAAGACAGGAAGAATTTTTTCAGATAGGTGCGACAGGAGACCAAAGCATAAGATGTTGACATACGTTTCATAGCTTTATTTTCGCTAAGAAGGGCCTCGCTGGTGGACCACCACACAGTAAGCTACCAAGCTTTGCTTAGATTTAGCTTCGTTCTGAACTGATTCAAAAGGTACAAATGAGCACTAAATGATTTGATGGTCTGCAAAGGCTCAAGGGTCCCGGTAGACGTACATCTGTAAATGATCGTAAGTCAACAACGAGACGAATAAGGTGTATACATATAGTAGTATATAAGCTTGATGATTCTAAATCCTCCTCAATAACGACATTATTCAATAATGTGTCTTTAATTAAATACAACAGGCAATACAAATTCATATTGAATCAGATAAAATCAAAACAAAATTTAACTACTATTTACTTTAATATGGTAACTGTATGATAATTAAACTATACATCTAAGGTTCAACGCCCAATCTAAAAACATATTAATATACATTTATATAGTTAGTCAACACATCCACATGCTCGAGCTACGCGCTACAGGAAGTACGACATATTATAAGAAAAACAACATAAAATAAATGCGAAAATAACAACATATAACAGAAAATATTATAACATAATAATAAACAAAAACGTGTAAATGTGTCAACTGAAATAAATATAAAGTGTGTGTGCCCTTGAAGTGAAACAAGGAAAATATAGAGCCTACATAATGTTGACCAGAGTTGTCAACAATGTTCAACTAGCCTGGTGTCGGAACAAGTGCAGTATGCTCTTTTATTTAGTTTTATTAAGAAATAGACAAATTTAATTTAATTGTAATAACATGTTTAACCGACAAGCAAATTCAGATAATGAATTTACAGTCACAAATATTATGAATTACTAGAAAATCATACAAGAGCACACAAAACAGTAAAAATAATATTAAAAAGAAAATAATAAAGTGTAGTGACGGACCTTCCTGGTCAAGCTACTGTAGGGGCTGCAGTACGAGCCGTTGGCGCTGGGCGTGCGCGAGCGCAGCGAGAACTGCCGACAACGAGCTCCGGTCAGCACCGACCGCTGCGGCCACTGCCACACGGCTCACGTAGTGAGCACGCGCGGCAGTGCACCCTCATGCACACATTCACCCAAATTATAACTCATGTCAAAAACAAACATGGTTTATAACTGGCTGCTATAACAACGACTGTCCACGCATGTCTGTCTATTTAGCGTTGCGTATTTTATCACATGAAATTTCATCAGAAAATGTCGATATCAGATAGAGCGGACGCGCGTGGACACGTTTATTTGTCTTGCTCGTGATAGTCGATGGATACACCAGACATACTTGTGCAAAGAATATAATTAAAACGTCGCATAGTGAATTTATTAGATTTCGTGATTATTACACGTTATAATAAAACACTTAAAAGGATTACATCGCGTATAATTTAAATTTATGTTTTTCTTGTCCATTCCAACACTTTGCTTCGTCCGTGGTCTCAGGATGACGAAGTTGACATGCGTCGTCACAGATTAAAAAAAATATCTTTTCGCTAAATTGTTTCGCTGCACGTAGTACTTACACAGAGGTTTGGTGTTTTTAGTGTAGTATGTGGTATCCTAATTTCAGTAGGGAATATAGTTGGCAGGTACCACCAGTTTGGAACCCTGTTATTAAAATAATAAAGTCCCAAACAATATATCACGCTAAACAACATCAAGACTCTGTGTGTGATTACTGCGTGCATTGAAACATAAACGACACCTGTCACCTTCGTCATTGTGAGACCACAAACGCTGTATAGCGTTAAAAAAATTGAAAAAACAGACATCTATTATATACGCGATGTAAACCGTTTAAAAGTGTTTTATTAAAACGCACTTTTACGTCGCACTTTTAATACTTTAAGTGATGCCTTTCGTACTTCATACAAAATTATGTAGTTCAAATCTCAATACACAATTTATTTTATGCAAACTACCATTGACTTATGAATTGATCGTTGTCGACTTTTTATGTTATGGACAAAAGTGTGTAGTTATTGTACGATAGGGCCATGAATTCGCACAAAGAAAATTTGTTATTTTGTTAAATATTAATCGGTTTTCTCGTAAAGTATTTTCTTTTTTCAAAGACTACACTTAGTATGTACCGAGATTGAACCAATATTAATAATGTATGGAATTGAGACGCGAGGCATCCACCATAATATGAATAATTTATCAAAGGAACATTGATCGTTTTAGAATCGCAAGCAAGACCGACATGACTGAAGTGTAAGCATTGTGTGAACTGATATCCAGCAAGATGATCTGCTGTGCAGGAACGATTCGCTTACTCTTCATTCATTTCCAGCCTGTGTAATGCACAAATAACAACACAGTAAATGGTGCATTCAATTAACTATTCATCGTGCTGCAGCAGGTTGCTGTGACAGTTGCATTCACCGTTGTTGTGACACGGCACTCACTCGCGTCACCTGCTTGATGACCAAGCTGGCAATGAATGCTACTGTCACTCAATACAAGTCACAGAATTATTACAACATCGGAAAAAATAGCTTCGCTACGGCACTGAAAGAAAATAATAATAATTAAAAAACAGTGTAAAAAGGCAACAGTGTACATTTCCAATTCTGCCGACGCATAGATTAACGCTGGATCCAATACACTAACCAGGTCCAATTTTTAAATACCTATGTTTCAGACAATTTAATCTCAGGGTATAATATTTCACCGCGAGATACACATGATTTAGGATTTTTATGCAATGTGATTTCTGTACTTCTACCAATTATTTTTTTGGTCAATTGAGGACTAACAGGCAATCTCAGTCGCAGTACAACTTCCGTTCAGTCCCCATTGTCAAACTCCAGATCATCGTGTAAATCTCGCGATGGAATCTCAATTGATTAAAGGTTCAGGATCTATTATTAGACCTGGGAAGTTTAAAGTTTACTTCAAGTTAATGTACGAAAAAACAACGATAACAATCAAATACTACGTCAAAGAATGGTTCGACCCTTAGACTGAAAATACACAACGAAAGGCGTTTGGAACCATGGCCATATCGAGACTTTTCGAGAAAAACATTCTGTCATAGGCTATTTATGCTTATAGATAAAACAATAGCCGTTTGTAAATGTTACGTACGATTGAAATTGGGAACCGATTTTCAGTATAGATTTAGAGATAATTATGTAAAAAACCAGATAATTATAGTTCTTGGTGCCCGTGGTTCCCAAGTAGCCCCAATATAGTATTATTGTCAATATTTTTGGCGCGTTATGTCGTCCCGTGATATACGCACTAGTTACAATAACTCGTGACACAATAAACCTATCATAAATAACTTTTGCGCGGGTAAATCATTAATTCAAGTTGTTTTATATATCAATTTTAATATGGCTTATGATGGTTTACCCGAAAAGACTCGATATCGACTTTTAGATTGTCGATACATACTGTGTTAAAATAATGCGTCGACAGAGTCGGGTGGACATACTACACGCAGGGTGCAACGACGGAGCCGACAACGACAACTACGTGATCACTGCACTACGGCATTAGGTCAGCTCATACATCCACTAGGTGATTATATACTTGTTGTATTGTGTATCATTTGGATATAGTGGGTTATTTTATATATGAAATAAAAGTGTGTTTGAGTAATATATATGAAGGGTGTCGCGGAAAGGGTATTGCGGAGCTTCGATCAACAATTGTGCTAGAATTTCGATGAGCGCTTCAAAAACGGCACGAAAAATAAGAACACAAAAATGATGTGGTCTTATTTGATATTAGTGTGGTCCAATCATAGCCAACAGTAAGCCGTTCAAAACGCCGTAGTGGGCATAAAAAAATGTGAAAATAAGCACCGTAACACCAAAATATCTGAAGAGAAATTTAGTTTCATGTAAAAAGTATTTTTATGTAAAAAAAAAAATGTATATTAATAGATTTTCTATTTTTACGTTTGATTCACAAATGTTTGGGGCAACGCACCAACTATTGTGTCAAACATTGACTGACTAAGAACAGGAAATGCATGGAGTAGGACGGTTTTTTATATGCTATTTTTGTTTGTAGATTTATGGTATAAATAAGATGTATATAACGTTTTCTACATGGATATCTCGATGAAGTTTCGAATCCCGTTCTACACCAAGATCACGTAGACCCTTATATGACGTATAACGCTATTGGAAAGTTGGTAATTAAAACTTTTTTTTGTCTACCTTATACAGTTACGCTTAGGCAGGTTAAGACATAGCTTGAAAAACAATCAAGATCATCCTGGAAAACAATACAATCAAGTTAATTCGTTTTTTTAAATCTTTAAATCGTCTGCATATAGAAGTAATTCTGAATTATAAAAACAAAATTGAATATCATTTATATATAAAATACATAATACAGGGCCTAAAATTGGACCTTTAGGTACTCCCTGATGTTACTTTTATTGTTCTAGACTTGAAACCATTCATCACGACCTTTTGGGTACTTTTTTTATAAAGGAAACAAACCAATGAAGGAGAATGCCATTGTATGAAATTTTATTTAACAGCAACATACGATCAACGTTATCGAAAGCTTTTTGAAAATCTGCGCATACCGCATCAATTTATTGTCTATTATACTTTTTTTCGAAAAGTTGGGTTGTAAATATTAGTAGACTGCTAATGCATGATCTATCTTTGACTTAACCGTGCTGCCCTTTTATCAGAATACGCATTGAAATTTGAAACTTCCCATAATACCAGGATCTGCGTGTAGTTTCAAAATATAGTCAGCATCAAATGTCAAGACATTTCTTCCAACCTTATTGCTCACATAGTAGTTATGTTTTATTTTAGAATAGCTATTTTGTATTTATTTAAAGACTTTAAATTATCTAGTGCATTATTTTGTTTATTGTTTTTACCTTTATTTCGATGACAGAAGATATTAAATACAAATATATTGCAAACGTTAATAAACTTTATGCTTCAGTATTAAGGTTTATAATCAATTGAAATTGTTAATACTTTTTCTACATTTAGTAGTAAGAAATATAAATGGAGCTGAGCGAAACAGTAATTATCAAATAGATTAAATAGGTAGCTCACGTAAAAAAGACAAAGTTAGAATAATTTGCATTTTTTTATTATTATAATTCAATGATTATTTATTAGTCGTGACAACACATACTACAACAGATTATTATGTGAGATTGCATACTACAGTCAAGTCAATTATCTGTGATTGAATACTACAATCAAGTTTATTTTTCATGGGAAATTCCTCATTGATTTTCATCATTACAGTTTTAGATTTTTTATGTACGCGATCCTGACGACTCGTCTTGGCCGCATATTGCATATTGGATTTAGAACGACGACGGTTGGCTAACCATGAATTGTCATCCAAACTAAACATGTATGCACAATTTCGCGGCGCGGGCCCGCAGCGCGGGTGCGCGGTCGGGCCCCGGGGGGTCGCGCGGCGCGGGCCCGCAGCGCGGGTGCGTGTGTGTGTGTGTATGCGTGGCGTCACCTGCAGCTCGGCGGAGGCGCGCTCGGCGGGGGTGGCGGGGGCGCGGTCGGGCCGCGGGGGGTCGCGCGGCGCGGGCCCGCAGCGCGGGTGCGTGTGTGTGTGTGTGTGTGTGTGTGCGTGGCGTCACCTGCAGCTCGGCGGAGGCGCGCTCGGCGGGGGTGGCGGGGGCGCGGTCGGGCCCCGGGGGGTCGCGCGGCGCGGGCCCGCAGCGCGGGTGCGTGTGTGTGTGTGTGTGCGTGGCGTCACCTGCAGCTCGGCGGAGGCGCGCTCGGCGGGGGTGGCGGGGGCGCGGTCGGGCCCCGGGGGGTCGCGCGACGCGGGCCCGCAGCGCGGGTGCGTGTGTGTGTGTGTGTGTGTGTGTGCGTGGCGTCACCTGCAGCTCGGCGGAGGCGCGCTCGGCGGGGGTGGCGGGGGCGCGGTCGGGCCCCGGGGGGTCGCGCGGCGCGGGCCCGCAGCGCGGGTGCGTGTGTGTGTGTGTGTGCGTGGCGTCACCTGCAGCTCGGCGGAGGCGCGCTCGGCGGGGGTGGCGGGGGCGCGGTCGGGCCCCGGGGGGTCGCGCGGCGCGGGCCCGCAGCGCGGGTGCGTGTGTGTGTGTGTGTGCGTGGCGTCACCTGCAGCTCGGCGGAGGCGCGCTCGGCGGGGGTGGCGGGGGCGCGGTCGGGCCCCGGGGGGTCGCGCGGCGCGGGCCCTCAGCGCGGGTGCGTGTGTGTGTGTGTGTGTGTGTGCGTGGCGTCACCTGCAGCTCGGCGGAGGCGCGCTCGGCGGGGGTGGCGGGGGCGCGGTCGGGCCCCGGGGGGTCGCGCGACGCGGGCCCGCAGCGCGGGTGCGTGTGTGTGTGTGTGTGCGTGGCGTCACCTGCAGCTCGGCGGAGGCGCGCTCGGCGGGGGTGGCGGGGGCGCGGTCGGGCCCCGGGGGGTCGCGCGACGCGGGCCCGCAGCGCGGGTGCGTGTGTGTGTGTGTGTGCGTGGCGTCACCTGCAGCTCGGCGGAGGCGCGCTCGGCGGGGGTTGCGGGGGCGCGGTCGGGCCCCGGGGGGTCGCGCGGCGCGGGCCCGCAGCGCGGGTGCCAGATGGCGGCGCCCTGCAGGAACATCTCCTCGCCGTCGCCGAAGGGGTCGCCGCACTTGCTGCAGCGCGCGCACGTGGGGTGGAAGTGGTGGTTGTCGCCAGCCTGCACGCAGCGGCGAGCCCACACATTGTACATTACTAATACAGCCACATATGAAATGTTGTCGTTTCTTAGATAATTATACTAAAATGGGTCTCAGTCTAACCGAACGCGGCTGAATATCAGTGGCCTCCACGCTCACAGTCACCACTATCCGACTTTGTAGATACCGTTATTATTTACGTACATATGTCGGGAACGCCCGATTAATTTAGTACCTATCCGAAGCCGAAACTCATAGTTAGAGATTTTTATTCGGTATTACTGCAAATTAAACTCGTGCATTTGTAAAATATACGTAAACATACATTGTATACTTTAGTGTGATGTTCAGATTAACAATATAGCAACACAAAATTTTTTGTGAATGTCGTAAAACACAACGGAGGAACTCTTAACCAGAAGAATGGACGACAACGTTCCTTCTATAAAACAGCGACCATATTGCGCTTACAGGCCCAACTAGTACCGGACATCTGACACCGAAGTCGGCGAGGCGTACCTGCAGCACCTTGCCGGAGATGTAGCGCTGGCAGTAGGCGCAGCGCACCCCGAAGAGGCGCTGGTAGTCGCGCTCGCAGTAGGGCGCGCCGCCGCGGCCCATGTACTCGCCCTGCAGCACGGCGCCGCACTCGCCGCACGCGAAGCACCACGTGTGCCACTGTCTGCGCACAATGTGGTCAAACGGGACTTGTACAAAGACACAAATACTAAAATTGTCATTGAAATTAAACTGAATTGAGATCATACTAACAGGAGCAGAATACCGATTTTTTGTGCATTCATAATTTAATCTCAGCTCGGTCAACGAAGCACCGCCATTACGAGAATTGGCCCTCGCTCTGATCTCACTGAACATATGCTGCGATCACCAATCCGCACGGCAAACCAAGTGATTCTAACAATATCCACTCATCGTATTGATCTCCCGACGATCAGCTATGTTCATAATATGTGTAGGGTAACCTGCTCTCACATTGGCATCTTAATTTCCACAAAAAGTACACACGGTAATGTACGTCAATTCATAAAATTTGTCCGTTTTATAGATTGTGAACTGTGCACTCATTCACTGAAGCCAATCAGTCGAGGCCCACAGGTGGACATGTGAACGGACGGCACTCAATTGTTTTAACTTTGGCTGGCAGGTCACTTTGCATACTCATGCAGCAATAAATGAGTCCAATTAGGGACAGAGATAACCCGCGCCCCACCGCCGCTGTCCCCATTAATGAGGTACAAGTCATTGTGTACAGGAATGTCGTTGAATGGAATTGTCATGTAGCTACAAGAGCTATATAGCACCACTTCATCTCGAATAAGCAGCGTCCCTTCCGTGGAAGAATCACCATACCGCGCTCACCTCGCTGCCAAGCACGGTGAGTATTGCTAAATCACCAATTCACCTGCCAAACGTGGTGATAATGACAATATCGCCTGTTACTGCTCACTTTAGTAATCACTGAGAGGCATATGTGGATGTTTACGGGCTGATGTGTTGTGTAGTTAAAGCGTGATACAAGAACAATCAGACAAGGATAAAGATTTGTCACGCCCACCAATCCACGTGCCCAGTTTTTGTGCAGGCATTAACTGCGTAACTTTGATTGCCTTTTTAGGAAAAGCTACGTCCAGCTTTTGTATTGATGGCTTAACCGCATGCTTCGTGACGTCATATTACCTGTCTAGGGCCACGAGTGCCTGCCCCTCCGATAACTCCTGGCCACATCCCGCACAGTCTGGAATCATATCAAAATAACATATTTATCTAATTCGTATAAGAAAAACTGAAGAGTAAGGGTCAGTTTACGCAGAGACGCGATGCGACGCGGCGCGAAGAGGAACGATAACCTGCGCTGCGTAAAGAGGTGCCGCGAGGTGAATTGCGGCGCCGCATAGCGCATCTTTGCGTTTTTGCGCGGCGTGTATTGTTGGGGGATAGTGCGTATTCTGTCAAGTATTTGCGCCCCGCGTCTCGATGCTTGTGGTGACGGCGAGACGTTCCGCAGCGCGGCGCTGAGCTTCGATACGTTTCCGTTTCACACCTTATTGTGTAGTTGTCGAATTCTATATTGTATGGTTATTTTAATAAAAAATACCCCGCCCGACTTCATAAAGTTATTTTTTTCCTTTTAAGTGGTTTGAATATTTTTATATCGTGTAGGGTTTTTGAAGTCGGTATTTTTTTTTTGTTAAAAAGATTTATTGGTTTCTTTTTAGTGTAAATAAATTTAATAACTTTTTCCAATTTGATATCTGCTGATAACACTAAAAATAAGAATGACTCAAATCGGTTCTCTGATCTAAGAGGAATCGAAACTATTATGACATCATCTAGATAAGCGCAGTCAAATTAACCAGTTTATTGAATCTGGTTTAAAAACGACTCAATCAAATGTAATGAAATTTATATGGGACTAATTCGAAAACATTTTGCACCAGTTAAAATATTAATTGCTCAAATTGGTCTACTAATCTCGGAGTCATCGGTGTACATACATAAAAAGAACAATACGCATCGAATTGAGAACCAGCTCTTTTTCGAAGTCGGTAAAAAGGGCGCGCCTCGTCGCTTTCCGGTGTATCGCGTTTTGGTGT
Organism: Diloba caeruleocephala; assembly: GCA_947459985.1. NCBI lineage: Eukaryota > Metazoa > Arthropoda > Insecta > Lepidoptera > Noctuidae > Diloba > Diloba caeruleocephala. The sequence goes on along the minus strand of OX381626.1, from coordinate 20,053,780 downwards.
GAACGAACCCAAAATCGAAGGTGTAAAGAAGTTGTTAAAGAACGCTCACTCCTAACGCGTGATAACGTTGGATAAGGAACGCACACATTTATTCAATATGGAACAGTTGCTAACATCTGCGCGCACGCACTTTTCTTTTGTGTGCGCGCGAACTTAACATTGTTTGGAGTGGGTTTTCTGTGCTTCGCTGGTTGTGTGACGAGGCACTCGTCAATGTCACGGTCGCTCAAGATCAAGGTTCGATGTATTCACGAGCGAACTCGGCGAAAGTAGAAAGTGTTCCCTATCGCTCGCAAATGTTCACGTCCTTTGACGCGGGATTTAGTTCGCTGGAAATATCGGTCCATTTGACAACTTGTTAATCTTACAATGGTTTGCAACAGATTTCTCTGAGCGTTTATCAGTAAGCACGAGACGAGATTCTGACGACAGATGGCTGATGTGGACGGGTAGCTATGTAACTTGCTAACCTAAAAAGCACTTGTCGAAGACAGGTCTACGGACATATGGTTACAGTTACCGTTGGGGTCGTGCGGCGTGCTGGCGGCCCGCTGCGGCGCGTGCTGCGCGGGCGCGGCTCGCGCGGTCTGGCGCTGCGGCGCGCCCACGCAGCCGGAGCACACCACCTCCGCGCCAGTGTACGTCACCTTCTCGCCCGATGGAAACGCGCGTCTGTACACAATGCAGAGCCACTTCTAAATATCGACTAAAAACCTGCCTACATTGTAAGTTCAATAACTACTCTAGAACACCTGCAGCTCTGTGGACTGTGCTTATTGTCTGTTCCATGTCGTGCATTGGTCTTGTTCTCGTAATGTAAACAAATATCGGGTTTGATACAGTGTGATTGCACACCGCCCGTTGAAAGTCACAATATATGTGTAATGTTATGATTTCCCGAGTGGATCCTGCCTAAGTTACCTTCTTACAAGCTTATTTGTAGCACTGAGGTGGATTTATTTATAGCTCAAACCCTCCGTATATCAATACACGTGTTAATACGACTCGGTGAATCTTTATAGTTTGAAATCGTAAGCGCCTTACACCACAGTGACGGGGTGTTGTTAGTTTAAAAATAAAGCGATTAATGTACCCCTCTGGGGGCGCACAGATTAGTGCAACCAATTGTTGTCACTGCACATGGCGTCACCTCCAGGTGGTCACAGACATATTCAGCTTCGATTCCTATTAGATGCCTATCCAATGTCTGGGTCTCTGTTATTGTACAGTGGTATGCCGACTGAGGAAAACGAGAACTTTACTACAACTGTGTTTATTTTATTTTATTTATTAGGGAAAACAAACAATTACACACTTTACATGATTAAATGAAAGTAATTACATAAGGATGCATCAGCGTGCAACTAACTACGTAATCCACATCTTAAATTACTAAAAGATTAATTCACGAGTATAATTTAACAATTAAACTATTAAAGAAAATGGAAAATAGCTTCAAATAGCTCATTACAAATCCATACATTCGAAATGCGTTACCAATAATTTTATCAATGTGTAAGTCAAGATGAAGCTTCCTATCTAGCAACACTCCAAGGTCCCTAATTGAACTCACTTTCTTTAAATAGACGTTGTTCAAATTATATGTTCTATACATTATATTTTTATTTTTAGTAAATGAAATAGATGAGCATTTCTCAATACTCAGTTGAATTTTATTTTTCGTACAATATGCCGAAAACCTATCTAGATCCTCTTGAAATAGAAGATAGTCAGATTCAATCTGAATTTTCCTGAATATTTTGAGGTCATCAGCGTAAAGTAAAAATTTGGAGTATTTGAAACACTCATCAATATCATTCACAAATAAAATAAATAGTAGTGGGCCCAAAATGGATCCTTGTGGGACGCCGGATGTCACGTTTATGCACGCTGATTCAAATCCCTTGATTACCACCTTTTGAGTTCTATTTGTGGCATAGGATGTAATCCAACGAAGTAAATTTCCATGTATGCCGTTGTAAGCGATCTTTGTCAAAAGTAATTCATGGTCCACTTTGTCAAAAGCTTTTCGAAAGTCTGTGTACACAGCATCAACTTGTATTTGTTGATCCATATTAACAAACAAGAAATCAGTAAAAATTCAGAGATTTGTTACAGTAGACCTTTTTTTAACAAACCCATGTTGTTGTTTTATAATGATGTTATGTAATATAGGATAAATCTCGTCGTGAACAAGTCTCTCGAAAAGCTTAGACAAGGTGGACAAAATAGAGATAGGCCGGTAGTTTTCAATGTTGTGCTTGGAACCTGATTTATGTACGGGTGTTATATTTGCTCGTTTCCATATCTCAGGAAATGAGCCTTCTAAGATACATTTGTTATAAATAATATGCAGGGGTACACATATGGTTCCTGCAGTTTTTTTAAGATAATATGCTGGTATACCATCTGGCCCAGGTCCTTTTGTAGTGACCAGTGACTTTAGGGCTTCCAAAACTTTATCGAGACAAAAAGAAATACTACTCATTAAAACACAATTGTCATTATAAGTTTCTGGAGGAATCCAACTATTTTCGTTAAAAGTTGAGGTTTTATAGACCATATATACGACAGGTTTATGTTCATGAGTTACGAATCGATAGTAAGATACAAATATAAATCATCGTTCAACACATCCACGTCATTTGAATACAGCAACACTAAAAATGTATTTGTATCGAGGAGTCGGTACATTTGTGAGCAGCGGTCGTGTAGCAATTATTTTTTGTTCGTGCCCCTCTCTTTATGTAAGCGGCGAAGGTTTGAGGAAGAGCGTAAGGTATTCCGGTCCACACAGACGTGATCCATAGAGCTTTACAGGTGGATCAAACGACCCTTAGACAAACTCGACTGTCGGAAAACAAATGAGCCAAAAGCCGTCCACTGCTGAACAAAGCCCTCCCCCATAGATTTCCACATTTGTGTCGTCATTTTGGGGGGAAATTTCCAGTACTAAGCGTGGGGACGCTTGCAAGTTGGTCGTGTCTTTTCCACAGAAAAGACGCGGCTGCTCGTGCCTCTGGTTTACACACACTACGAATACAATGAATGAAACGTGTACAATACTGACTTGCACCTAGCGCACGTGAAGCACTTCTGGTGGTAGGTGTTCCCCAGCGCGGACACCACCTCGCCCTCCACGTACTGGTCGCAAGCCGCGCAGCGCGTGCCGAAGGCCCGCTGGTAGTCCTGCGGGCAGTAGTAGTGGCCGTCCTTGCAGAAGAAGCCGCCCTTGGCGAGCGACGCGGCGCACGAGCGGCACGTGAAGCACGCCGTGTGGAAGTACTTGTCGGACACGCGCAGCACCTCGCCGCTGCACTTGCCGCCGCAGGCCGCGCACACCACCTTGCCTGCAGTTACACAAAACTTACATGTTAACAAACTGTTGTGTTTTCTACTGGATGTTATAATGAATTTAACTAATCTAGACCACCAAAACGTCGACACCTTTGGCGCAGCGGTTAATCGCTTTGCTTTCTGCGCTGCGTGTCTCGGAATCTCCGCACGGAGCAAATATTTTTATGACCTGTGATAATACTAATTTTTCGGAACTGATTGTTTTGTGAATCTGGAGTTTATTTGTGTGAACTGTATCTCCGACACATAGGCATTCCTAGAAGAACATATAGCTTTAGAATAATAAAATCGTTTTTACAGTTGAGAGGAGCAAACAAATATTTTGCTCAAAGAATGATGTGTCCAAAACGCTTCCCATCGCTATTGCAATACCATTAGAACATTTTTTAAAGTCAAACAAATAATTATGATTCAAACTGTCTTCCTTAACATACCATAACGTTACAATAAATACTGCTAATACGGTTTGGTAAGTGCCCAAAGATAACATGCAAGACTCACAGGTCGCACGGTACTGCGGTAGGGCTCGCCCAATTTACATTATAATGAACCCCAGCCTAAAAGTGTTACATTATTATAACGAGTGAACCGCCGCACTTTGATCGAGGCGACATTCAAATTAGGAGCCTTAAATTAATGTTAAAGTAACGCGATTACCCGACAGACCACTAAACGGAAACAGAAGGTCCGATCCGTACAATGCGTGGTATTTTTTTGGTATACGTAATTAAAGAAGAAATACGTATCGTTCTTTATGAAATAAAAGGCGGCAATCCTTTAATAATAGATGAAGGACTTGTTAGAGATACTGGCGTACTCAACACAAGCATTACTTTTTAACAGTTGAAATGGGCTCAAACAGATAAAACGTTAAGCCTAAGCAAATAAACTTTTTCTTTATCGCACTTGCACTAATCTATTCCATGTTTTATTTATTCATTCTGTTTCAATATTTTCTCGAAGTTGTCTGGGGCCAACCATCGACTCGACATCGACAACTTCGAGAAATAGGTCAATCGTCGAAACCGACTCGGCTGGGCAGCGTTCGGGAAACATCGGAAGGGCTTTTTGACAATAACGCCGCAGTGCCTCAAGACAAGTCTTTAACCAGTGTGTAATACCAGTGACGACATATGGCACACAGACGTGGTCACTCACTATGGGCCTCCTAAGAAAGCTCAAGGTCACTTAGCGAGTTATACAGGAGTTATGCTTGGTCTACGAGATCGAATCAGAATTGAGATCTGTAGAGGAAATTAAGTTGCCAACATAGCTGAACGAACTGAAGGCCGTTGGGGCAGAAATCGATCTTGTGGAAATGTTTGAGTGAGACCTCTGTTCAGTAGTGAACATAATAAATTGTGCTATATAATAATTTATCCGCGGAAATGACAGATATGTGTATTTTAGAGATGTCTGACTATTTTGAGATTCGACTAGAGTTCTTCACGCTCTGCAAGGCCACGATCCGGACTTCTGTTTGAAGCCGAAACGATAACGGGTGTAACAAGACCCTTAATGAAAACGTAAGCAACACATTCTACCAATTATTACAATTACTTTCTTGTACTAAACTATACCTGGGGACCGACTACTTATGGAGATAGGTACTGAAGGTCAGTCTCAATATAATTTTTTCAGCAATTTTTTTATGTTATTGCAAAACTTTCTTCCAAATGATCACTCTCATACGCCACTGTCTGTCAATTTATTTTAACGTGCAGTTAGGAGTGTCCCTTCTGTAGGTACCATTTTGTTTGACGCCAAATAGTGGCCAATAAAAAGGCTATAGTAATAAACGAGAACTAATCGTGCGGGTCAATTGGTTGACTCCGCGGACTGCGGGTGATGCACGGAGCTGCAGAGACTACGCTCGCCCACGGGTGCGGCGGCACGCTTCGTGCGCACACACACATACATTGCAGAGCTTTAGCGCAGCCGCCCGACCACCCCGCAGGGATATCGCACATACATTTATGATCAACCTTCTTTTGTGTTTTTTCTTCACACTCTATCGGGCTAACGGCTAGGGTCTGTTATGCTCAGATATTCTGGTTGGTTGATTATTTAAGAAATGCACTATGAATGTTATAGGTTTGATGTACTTGTGTGCTGTACCTTGAATTTATGTAGAACGGAAGCAACTACTTGCAAATTCATACTTTCATACAACTTTCGTTGCCGTAGTCCTTGACCGATCCGTTCCGAGCCAATAACTTTAAGTTTGTCCGTAATTAAGCTCCAGCTCCAGCAGGACAGGCAAACGCCTTAACCCAGAGGTCCAAGTCCCACTAGCAGTAGCCCTTAGCTGTGCCTAGTTTTTAAGTTCATTGCTCGTCTGGGGGCCCTTTAGACTTCGCCAGTTAAGGAGCTACAGTTTCACAAAGCGTAGGTATGCCAGCAAACAAAAAAGAAATGCCGTAGTGAGTCGTTATACTGATTCGAAATTGAAAGATTACTAAGAAGAGAAAAACGATCTTTTTTAACATAGTACCACGCGCGACATCCCTGAAGGTGAATTCGATGCACCCATTGTTCGAAATAACATTTGGTCGGGCGGCGCGACGGGGACTGTACTGTCTGGTAGGGGACGAGTTTATTGCTATGTATTGCATTCTGTCCCAGTCCCGGGCTATAACAAACAATATTCCGAAAGCAAACGAATATTAATTTGCCAACTTGGGAACCTAACCGGGTCTCTAAAACTAATAAACGATTTAAAATTATTTTGAAGCTCAAATAGTTCTTTATTAAACATTTACCGATCAATTTCGTGAATAGTAATGTTTGTACCGCGTGGTTCCCGGCTACGAATAGACCACCGTCATCATGCACGGGTCTCGTAAAAGGCGACTAATTTCATTTCAGCAGTGGACGTTTACAAGCTGATGTGTAAGGGATGTAAATCTCCATGATGCTAATTAACAGAACCTGCATAATATACACAGAAGTCGCAAAGAACATTTCACTAATTCATCGCTTACGAGCACACCACTCCACTTCTTTGAGTCGATCGTATCAGCTGGTGAAGGGACAGCAAAAGCATTTTTATTTCTTTATAAAATCCACTCGAGTATAACCATTAATTATACGACAAATAAATAAAAAACATTTTGTTACGTCACTTTCATACATACAACTCTTGGTATTCCATTGAAAACACAAACAAAACATTGAATGAAATTAAGTAAATAATGAAATTCCATAGGTTGCCTGCAGTTATTTGCTCACAGGTATCACGTAATTGTGTCGGCGGGGCAGCTCGAGCGCTCGGGTGGCCGCCTCGGGCCTGCCCCCCACCACTCAGGACTGCATTGAACGTTGTAACACACAGTAAATCAACTACACGCAGGGGAGTTGCGATGTTATAAACAGGTCACAAATCAACAAAACAGTTGATGCAATATTTAGTATAAGTTAAAACGAGGTCTTTGCCTAGAGTCGTAAAGAATATAATAAAACGAATTCAGAGGCCAAATAAATGGCTTATTTTAAGGTAGGCACATCTGTCTATGTATATAAAAGGAGAAACTTACTGACTGACATACTAACGCACAGCCTATACCACTGGGGCTAGAAACTTGAAGCTTTAACAACTACGCATCCACTAAGGAAGGATTTTTAGAAATTCCACACCAAAGGTTAAAAACGGGTTGAAACGTATGAAAATCCGAAGTTAGGTTTATGGAAATTTATATTTGACTTTTTGGGTGAAAATAAAGACACGTATTGTGTTTCAGTGTTTTGTAAATTCAACCCTTAACGTAAGTAGGTAAGTGGCATGATCACGTATTAGCTCACTTTGTCATCTGATTATTCTGATGAATTAGTTTTATGAAAATCATAAATCTTCTCAATTTAGTTTATGTAATACAAGTAGATGTGCACGAACGTATATGTACGTCGAATCCCATTTACTTAACTATCTTAGTATCGGGCACTCCACACATTTTTACGTTGATGGCGTTAACCCCGGGTGATATAGGCTGGATTTGTATCTATATTGAATAAAATATACGCGCCGGTGAAGCAGTGGCCAACAGCTAACACTAACGGCTAGTGCATTCATACATTGTTATTACTTCGTGCGTCATGAATAATCGGTCTCATGCGATTCAGTTAGTAATTATTGTTCGTAGCGGTTTTCGTAGCAACCGCGTAGACGTAGTTTAATTTTAACGGAATCAACAATGAGTATACATACATGCTAAATAATGTAATGTTTTTACAATGTACTAATAGCGAAGCTTGCTAACAGTGTAGCGAATCGCTCTATGAACTGCGGCAGGCCACTATAGAGTACATTGTAGGATAGCGTGCGTAGCGAGGCGTCTGGTCGCTGGACACGTCTCGGTACGGCCACACAAGGAACTACTCACATTTAGTACAAGATAGCCGCGAACAGAAGATCCACTGTTACAAACGTACTACGAAATAACTCTCAGTGACGGAAGTACAATTACAAGTTGCTGGCGCATGAGTTTTATTTTGGGTAATTTTAGTATCAAAATTGATCATTTCTTCTAGGAAGTATGTTTTCTAGATTTTGATGATTTCTTGATCACTGAACTAAACACATCAAAAAAGTCTAAGCAACACATACTATTTCAAATTATTAATGAATTATTATATCATTTCTTACCAAGTAGGTAATACCTATGTAAAATTTTCAAGCCTGATACTAGAAGGGTAAGAGTGTACCGTCGTTCGCATACAGCTTTGCACACACGGGAGTACTTCGCAAGGGAAAACATCCTGGTATTGCCTTGGCCTGCACAATCGCCAGACCTCAACCCCATCGAGCATGCATGGGACATGCTCTAGAGACGTGTTTTAAAGGACTTAGATGGAGTGACAACAACCCAACAACTGATGGACTTACTAAAATTTTATTGGGAGCAATTGCCGCAGGATAACATTAACAGTCTTATCGATTCTATGAATAATCGGTGTCACCATAACAGCGGAGGCCACACTGGGTACTGCTGCGCACACACTTGTACTGTTGTAGTCGCTACGGTAGGTATACATAATAACACGACAGTATGTATAACAATGTTACGTGTGGTGGCCGGATTAAGAATATAGCACCACTGTCATAGGCGACTAAGGGACTCTAAACCAGAAGGGGAGACAGCAGCGTCTCGTCTGTGGAACAGTAGCCATACTGCGCTCATCAACCCGCCTGCCGAGCGCGGTGAGGACTGGCAGAATTCTATCGGGGACGTTGTTCAGCAGCAGATGTTCTTCGGCTGATATTATGAAACTTTAACAATACCACCATCGACTGCTCCGGCATGCTTTTGTTTCGGTGTCACGCGTAATTAAGAGCTTAATATCGTCAAATGTACGGAGGTATATGGAGCTATCCTTCTGTTACCTGTCTACTGTGTCGCAAGTCGCATTCGTACAGTATAAAGACGATGAGTTCGCCGGCACCGAATGAATAGGACGTGGGACGTCGCCCCTATGCTAATGACGTCACCGCCCCCGCAGCATGCAGCACTACGAGCGATACATGGCTATAATACTGGCTGCTCATCTCCGAAAACATTTTGTTTTGTTCGAGCGAACACAACATTCCTTATTTGACCTAAAATACGTTATGCGTCATGCAGACCAACTGAAACATGTGGGAAACGAACCCTTTATTAATGCGTCATAGACAACACGATCTTGTCGGTCCATAACGACACAGCCAGCCAGCCATTATCTCTCAGAAGCTCATACCGCCGATTCTGGAAGGATATAACTTGGGCGTTGGCATACCTAGTCCATAAATAACATCTACTCTGTAAGTGCACATATGGAGTCCCGTGCCACGGCGTGCACGAGCTGCATCTGGCGCGCGTTACCGTGGCTCGTGTGCGCACTGCCTGCCCCACATCACTAGACCACAGGAATAATTACTGCACGCGATCGCACACAGATAATATACAGTAAATCATGTTCTGTAACAGTTATGTTCCGAAGCTCCTGATGTAGCTGATTACAGATAAAAGCTTCTGTGGGGTTTGGCTGACGGATGTACGAAATAACTAATTTGCTAATTCACAAAACCTTCAGTATATCAAATAGTACCCCGACAAGGTACGGCCAGTGCGGCCTGCGCTCTGTTGTACAGCCCACGAGGCTTCTACATATTACATGTACTTAATGCCTCATAGCTTAAGGGGAGGGAGGTGCCACACTTGCACAGTGAGTACTATGCACGCATAGAACAAAAACCATGTCAATTCATGGAGCAGAAATAACTTGTCTCCACGCCACGTTTGGCGCTATTTAAATGCAAATGAAAAGCGAGAATAAACGGCAACCATCAGCGCGATAGCCGAGGAAACGTGGTGGCTGGTGTACAACAGGCGCAGTGGCTTGGCTTTTTGCTTTGTCGTAGGTTTGATCCCTGCACGAAACAAATATTTGTATGGCCTACAAATAGTGTACGCACTGTCTGCGTGCTTGTGCACCTGACATTCGTGTCTGTAACTCGTACCTACCACGATACAGCACAAATATTAGTGTGGGACATTAGTTAAAAAACGCGATCCATCGTTAGTTATCGAAAATACCCCGAAAACACAGGCGGACGTACCCCGGTAAATAAAGAGATATTTTGAGTCGTACCGCAAATCAAAGAAAATATAACCATCTAAAAATACAGTAGATTTAAATAAAGGTAATAAACACGATCATAAATCACGCGTAAAATATTATATTTGTATGTGGTGTAATTAATAACAGCTGTTGCAGCGCTCCGTCCATGAAAGTGAAACATAGAAGACGCATTAAAGAGTAACAAACGAAAGCGGAACACGACATTCGTAGATCTCCGGCCGTTAGCCGAGTGAACGATACCGCCGCGTATAGTCAAAGCGTTTTGCTGGAATTCCATGAAGTTTGGGAGCGGTTATATTTAGGTGCAGTGTTGGCGCGGCGCCAGCGGCTGGAATACCATACGCAGGCGCTCTGTTGAGATAGGTTCTCTGTGGCGGCGGCGCGCTAATTTGCGACCAGGAATGCGGCGCGCCCGACAGCGCCACCGGACGCACACGCGAGAGGAAGGGAACGGGCACTCCCAGCGCGAGGACTAATTCGCGACAGAATGATCTCTACTGTAACCGTAGAATTTAGGAAAAAGAAGCAGTTTTTATCATTGCAGTGGATATCGCATTAAATGCTACAATATATCAACAACTTATAGCAGCACCTAGCTTGTAGAACTGATGGCCGTTTGGGCAGAACGGCACGCAGCGGGTGACGTCCTCCAATAAGATGGATACGACGTGGTAAAATTGGATGCGGGCATCATGTGACCAGTCGTTGTGGAAATCTACGGGGGAGGCCTTTGTTCAGCAGTGGACGTCTTTCGGCTGTTATGATGATGATGATCGCAGCTTGTATCAACAGCATATCGCAGTCCACGGCTAGAGACACGTCTCTTCCAAATAGGAGGATATATGGATGGCAATCACCATGCTGGGCAAGCTGGCTGGCAGAGTGGATAGTTAAACCACTATAAATGTGCATCACGTGAGTCTCCTCGGTGAGCGTCCCCCCCCCCCCCACGCACAGCCCCACGTGCTGGTGTCGTTGGCGTCTTAAGAACCTATGAAACACAATATGGTTCACGCTTTTCTTCGTGTCGCTCAGCATATAATATGTGTGGGTCGTTGCTATCGCGCAATGTATCGACTGGACCGTCTACCCACTGGTCGCGTCACGGCCGCGGTCGTCGGGAGCGCCGAGGGCGCGGTAGTCGCACCCCGTTAATGTGCTCGATTAACCTTAATGTGCGCTGTGATTGTGTTGAGCCACTGTTTCGATCTGGTTCGCGACCACTACATCATTATTAAACTGGCGCGAATAATTGACACTGATAGACAAGGGAAATTGTTAGTAGTTTAGTTACGACCTAATTGGCACCGACGCTGTGCACACTTGATTAATACTTCTTATTATTTTCATAATGCTGACAATTACTGTACTTAAATGAAAACAAATCTGTGCGGATGATCCTCGCTCAGCATAATGCTGTGGCACCTAAAAATAATCTGATCTGTCTTTTTGTGTGGTTAGTGGCCAACCTGGTGTCAGTTGTACAAGCCGGCTCCGACTTGGCCGAACGATTGCCGTCTAATTCCCTCCGAAGTACGGAGACACTCAGTTTAAATACCACTATGCGGTTACCCATCCATAGACTGATCGCGCCAAGTGTTGTTTGACCTTACCGTTCGTTTACCGATCAGTCAGTGCAACTGGCTCTGCACTGTTGGCTTTGTATCAGAAAAATGCCAATCGAGATACAAGTCTTCAAGGCAGATCTTGCTCAATGAAAAACTAAATGACTCAATTGGCGAACATTTAACGTTCGAGCGCGCTTAATAAAAAATATAGGAGTTTGATAGGCTGCTATTTCAATAGGTTAATTGTTAATTGAATTAGACGGAACACCTATAGAGTGGGTGTGGCGCCGCGGTGACGGCCGGGCGCGGCTTTACAACTGATCACTAGCGGGCATTACGTGCCGGCCGACTTCACACCAACCAAATGAACGTCATTGCAGGCCTGATGACTATCATCGTGTGTGGACAATCAAAAATCAGATTCAAAAGGACCATTTCTCCAGTTTGTTTTTTTAAACGGTACCTACCCCACTCTAGGATTTCTCCTGTGTGGTGAGTACAGCTTACAGACATAAACCACACACGCACAAACACACAGACCCGAAACGACTATCTGTAGGTCATACAAATATTTGTCCCGTGCGGGGATCGAACCCGCGACAGGTTGCGTAGAATGCCAATCGCTCATCTACTGCACCAACCTTGCCGACGTTCAGTATTGGTGCCGTACCCGTATGAAACAAGTCATTGTTGTAAGGACTAAATTGACTATTTTCACGCAAAATAAAACATGTCTTTTGTGTGGGAGAGCCTAGTTTTAACCATCGGTTGACTAGAGCTTGTTAACAGGCTGGCTCGACCGGGGACGTACCACGCCGCCACAGAGTACCAGCGTGAAGTAACGCCAGTGTTGCTGCGTCTGGTACGGTGAGTGACAAGAACCGGAAGCCCAGCCCCCAAAAATGTACAGTCATATGACATGGGGTCTACAAGATTAAGGTGTATGTCAGCCTCAATGGTCGGCAACACATCCGCGACTCCTCTGGTGTCGCGGATATTTATGAGCGGTGGTGATCGCTCAGGCGAGCCGCTGGCTCTATTGCCCTCCTTACATACAAAACGAGCAGAGAATTTCCACACTATTTACCTACTGCGTTTTAATTTGTTCTCTGTCTATACCCTTTCTTCGTCGTGGGGACATCCTCATAGAGTTCCTTAGCTCTGGGGAAAGGCAGAGGAAACCGGCTAAAACCTAATATTCATTGGTATTTCATCATAGGTGCTAGCTGACGTAATACCTGTTTACCTCAAAGATACGTGGGTCACTCTGATTTCTTTTTAAAATTGGCCAGTAAGAAAAAATCCCCTTGTAAGATCATTTAAATTTAGATAAAAGAACTCTTTGGGGAGCTGCAGATATGTCATTTGTTTAACAAATTGGAGGCAATTTAGACCCAAAAGGTGCGTGTCGTGCGTCGGAGCGAATATGACTAGAGAACATTTTCGCTCCATGATTTATTAAGATTTTGTTGCGGTCTTAATCAACAACTATGCTATAAAAGACTTCGAATGGCATTTTATGATGAAGCTCCATCTCGTGCCATTGTTTTATAACTGGCTTAATGAGTTTAAACGCAGCCGTCCAAAAAAGTGGGCACACTCCTTCGATCAATGGTTTCATCGCATGCGACGGTGCTTAGAAAGGAACGGAGAATACTTCGGAAAACAATAAAATTATTAACAGGTTCCTACATCACCCTGTTTTAATTATTTTATTTTAGTGTGACCCTTGTAAACGAAACCTCCGGTACAATACGCACACAAACGAGGTACATTTGTTGCGCTGGCTACACTGTGATGTAGCAGTACAAAAAGCTGTATCGCGGGCAAAGACACGCGTGACTCACTGACTACGGACAAAAAGCACGAGGACCTCCAGCAGACGGGGCTGGTCATTACTGGGGTGACGTTATCTCCTGATCGCGGCTTTGATGTTGCCCCGGACGTAATGGCCGGGGATTTTGATAAATAACAGAAGCATTTGATATTTAACCGATAGAGTTTCTGTAAATCTTGCTGCACTGTACATTGTAGACGTCTTCATCATCGTTATTTCAGCCGAATAAAGTCCACTGTTGGACCAGGCCTCCCTAAAGTTAGCCACAACGACAGGACTGGGTATATTGTGTGCTTAGTGTGGGGTTTTGACATAATCGCCACGCTTGGCAGACGGGTTGGCGATCGTAAGTGAGTTGTAAATGTACTGGAATGACGCCGCTGCACCCACATGATGAGATGGGGTGGTATTTTTGTTATCCGGCACCACAGGTAACACTAGATATGATATAGATTCATATATTCCATCTGTTCGTGGCCAGCGCGCTCCCATTCAGTGCGCACAGATCAACTCCGCAGTAGCGGCGCTCCCTGCGCACGTGTGAGTCACCCATCTAAATTAGTTGTCGGCTACAATGCATCTCGGCGTTATTTACGCGCTTCACACAGACTTGTGCTAGTGGACGATAAACATCGATAGTCAATTTCTTTTGTTTGTTCTGCTGCTGTTCCTCGTCTCTAGAGATAACGTCATTATGACGTAAAATCTAAATATATATTGTTGTTTTTTTGCTGCGCTCCAGGTCGTGGGTTCGATTCCCGCACGGAACGAATATTTGTATGATCTACAGGTAGTTGTTCCGGGCCTGGGTGTATTGCATGTGGAATTCATGTCTGTAAAACGCACCCATGACACAGGAGACATCCTAGTGTGGGGCAACGCTTAAAAACAAAAAAGGGTTTTGCTAGGATTGATGTATGTGTTAGTGGATAATAAAGTAATTTGTTTAAATTAATATAGGTGTCTAATCAATTTTTTTTTAGGATACTATCGATAGTATCGATATTCGTTTTTGGGCTAACTATCGGAAATCAATCGACGTTTATCGTACACTAACTTGTGGCCAGCGGGGCCGGCGCGAATAGTTCCGTGTGACGCAACGGTGCCGAATCTCGCGCAATGCTGGCTGCTGCGTGCTCGTCACGTGGCGGCGCCCGCACTGCGGCAGTACGGACGGCGGTACTAACGGCACATAACACCTAAATGGTTCTTCTGGAGCTTCACACGTTGCATGTGCACAAACACCGCGTACGTTTATAGAATTAGAAGAATGTCGCTGAAATTCATTCGTGTGGGTCCGGTGTGGCACCACGCGGTCTCCTGTCGTGGATGTCGTAAGAGGGACTAAGTATCAGCCGACATTAATAATCAATCTAATCCGAAATGTTTAAGATTCATGAATTTGAAATTCATCCGTTGTGTTACATGTTACATGATCGTATCGGATTTAACATAAAAAACAGACATATCCGTAATCCGAAATACTAAGATTTTGGATTAGATCGATTATTAATTTCGGCCGTAAAGGAACTATAAACAAGAGGGACGGGCAGCAGCGTTCCTTCTGTGGAACAGCAACCCGTCTGCCAAACGTGGTGAGTACTGGAAAATTCCCCCCAAAAATGACGACACGGCATGTAACCGGTCGTCTACGGGAGGGAGGCGTTTGTTCAGCAGTGGACGACTTTTGAACTAATATGATGTAAATTTTATTTCAAACGCAATATTTGATGTTTAATGTGAATTGATTTTCATTTACTGGCGGTAGGTTTCTTATCACAGCAGTCCAGCTAGGCGGTGCCACCGCAGTGCCAGGTGTTCGCCGCCAAGCACTAGTGTTTAAACTTTACACATTACTGTGCTCCGGTTAGAAGAGCACTGTAGCTAGTGACATTACTGAGCATAAGAGACTAATTAACACGGACGGCTTGTGCAATAAGACCCGGTCGTCACTCATGTAGAGTTACGTGTGTACAGCACGCAGCGATTGCCATTGTTGTGTCGGCTGGCCGTGTCCGGCCACTCGCGTGGCTCCCGAGAGGGTCGCGCCGCCTGCCTCGTTGGCCCCGCGCGGTTCCCTCGGCGATGAGCTGCGCCTTACGCGCGCTCTCAAGTGCTTTGTTGTCCCAACGCTGGACGCGTGGCACGAAATGTAGTACGAGGACCACAGTGACTTACGAAAGAGATTGGATTCCGAAACTATTCACACAAGATTGTAGTAATTGAACGCTTGCCTTCCATTCAGGAGGGTCTGAGTCCGATCCCGGCCCGCACTCCCAGACTCTTCGGATTCACGTGCGGATCAGAATTTGGTTATAACTTACGTTAACGGTGACAGAAAACATCGTGACGAAACCTGCTCTCCATGGTGAGCGTAGTCTGCCAACCCGCACTAGGCTAACGTGGTGGACTAACCTAACCTTTCTCATTGTAAGAAAAGGCTCGTGCCCAGCAGTGGAACAGCGATGGACTTATTATGAGACTAGACCTTTATCGAGATACCGGTTACAAAAAACGTAATAGCATATTTTCACATGTGACACAGCCATTTCACGAACAGAGATTTATACATCCGAACGATAAATTAATCAAGTTGGCAATAGAAATCGAGTGAACCGCACATTGTGTCTCAGATACAGGAGATAAAACGGCGATAGTCATGAATAAAGTTCTGTCATTGAGTACAGAGACAGACGCCGGTTCGCAATCAGTTCGATATCTGCCCCAGTGGGCGACTCGGGCGGACTCGCTGTCAATCTGATAACGAACACTGTGTCCTGTTATAATTGTTGCGACGCTAAAGACATCTCAAATTGTCCATTGACAGACACCACTTGTGCTGTGAAGCTAACTGTTGATCTCGATCTGATTAGCAATATAGCGGATATATTGGAGATTGATATAAAAACGTATCAGGAAACTAATACAATTCCAAATTTGTTACATTGTTACACGAGTATATCGTGGGCGTTAGACATGTTGTCTGTAAATGGAAAATAGAAATCTAGACAGCCAATTCTGGGCAGCGCGTCATTCGAAACGAAGCCGACCAATGAAAAGACGATTCGTTCGATATTGTTGCCTTCGTTTTAATGGTAAAGTTACAGCCAGACGCATAAATCTCGCGAGGCTCGTCGTCGTTCCGCGAGCGAGGCTCATCAGCGAGCTAATTATTTGAAATGATATGTATTAGTACCAACCGAGCTTTTTGTTGTAGCTCATTACTGCCATGCAAATACATTGTTGCGGTAATCACTAGCATTACAGACTATCATTCCGAGAGCACTCAGTTGAATATTACAAGGAACAAAGTTATTTATAATGGCTGCACTCAATCGAGCTCCGGAAAGAATATAATACCCATATAATGAACTTTACTAATAATGAGGATTTAAAATTAACTATTGTCTGAAGATAACTAATGTTAAATTTTCATGTTCAACGTCATCATCATCATCATCGTCGTCATCATTTCATACATGCACTGCTGAACAAAGGCCTCCCCCATAGATTTACAAACAACTGTTTCATCATTTTGAAGTGTATTTGCCGATACTCACCGCGCTTGGCAGGCGGGTTGCCGCACGCTGCCGCCCATCTTTGTGGTTTGGAGTCCTTAATCGCCTTTTACGACATCCACGGGAGGGGATGGAGTGGTGCTATATTCTTAATGCGGACTCCACACAGAATGTACGTGCTATATACACATAGCACAATGCTTTCCAGACACTACACGCTGTTGCGCACGTCTCGGCGCCGTTTTTGTATCTGTTTACTAGTTCTCCGCCGGCGCACAAGCAATATACATTTCCGAATGAGAACGTTCAATATCCACAAGTTTACTACAACTATAAATTATCTATTTATGGGACTATTTTATGTCACGTTCGTCTTAGAATAGGTACGTCTTAAAGTACCACCTACATACAGCTGAGTTGGTTTGACGACACAGTTAGCGCAGTGGTAAAGCGATTGGCTTTCGACGCTACGGATTACTGGTTCGGTTTCCGCACGGCACAAATATATGTGTGAATAAGATTATAGACAAGACAAAATAAACTTGTGAATAATTGAGACTGGGTTTAATTGCTGCGTTCCGAGATGTAGATTTCTTGTGGAGAAGAACGGACAAGAAGCTCAATGGCTACCTACTGTGTTTAAATCATAATATGTTACAATATTTACGAGTACTTACATTGCAAGGACGATAATGCGAATAAATGCATAGAATATATTGTTACCTCAGACATATCAGTCTATAAGATGTTAGTGATAACTCAGTAACAAATAGTACTATATACCTTATTAATAAATGTTATGAACAATTTATTACTTTTCGTGTCGTCCTCGGACGGGTCAGTCCGGTCTGCGAACAATCATTTTTAGGACGCTGCAGTAAGGACGCCGCTTTCTTACGTATACAGGTATTTGTTTCGGGTCTGGGTGTTGTGTCTGAGATTGATGCGTACCCACGACACACGAGAAATCATAGAGCCGCGTTTAGTTTTAAAACAGTTGATCGATAGGCACCGACAGCTGAGTGAATTGCTCTTAAGGAATGTGATATAAGATCGACATCGCACGACGGCGCCCGGGCGCGGCCGTCACTCGCGACGCCTCAGCACCACCGTCAGTTACTTCTTTTGTTATTCTCCGAATGTGTGTCGTGCCCCGGAGCTTTCACTGCGAGTGTACTCGTCCACTAATCTTCTGCGGGTGCGGGTCACGCGGAGAGCGCGGCGCGGCGCGCAACAATACGTTTCGTTATGTTTTCTCTTAACGATAGTACCATTATGACAACACTGAACTATGTGTGGTGCCGGCTCAGAATACCACCACCCCATCTCCTCCCGTGGGTGTCGTAAAAGTCGACTAAGGGATTTGCCGGAGGATGGGCAGCAGCGTCCTTCGAGTACATTAACAACTCAACTGCGATCGCCAACCCGCCTGCTAAGCGTGGCGATTATGGAAAAACCCCTCAATGAGCCCATAACACACCCATATCGGTCATTGTGGTGAACTTTGGGGGAGACCTGTGTCCAGTAGTGGACTTCATTCAGTCGAAATGAACACTGAACAAACAGACAACACTTATAGAACCGTTTATTTTACTCGCGTCACGAATAGGGCTACCCCATCGTATCTCGTGAGTGTCGCAGAAGGCGATTAAAGGAGTTTGGAAACCCGCAGGTGGCGGCCAAACCACCAACAATAGCAACCGAGTCGGTTTGGTGTGAGGCAGGCGGCCGACTGTAACACGTGCCTTTTGACAATTTTTTGCAATATCACTATAACATATTACGTCGACACCAAATACTTTGGACCAGAGCAGGAAGAAGACGCTTTTGCACATCTTATTGAAATGACAGAGAAATGACAACCTTCCAGAAGAAATGCCGAAGAAAATCAGGGTTAGGCCGCATTATGTTACCTTTCGGTCTTTTTGTGAATGTCTGTGACAAATTTGTTCTTTACAAGATCATTAAAATAGTTACCTATACATTAATAAAAATAAATAAGACAGTTATACAATACAAATAGTACTTCGGATATATTTGGTTTCCAGGCATGCCACATATGTAGAAAACTAGCCGTGTGGTGCCGGTTCAGAATACCACCACCCCATTTCCTCCCGTGGGTGTCGTAAAAGTCGACTATGGGATTAGCCGGAGGATGGGCAGCAGCTTCCTTCGATTACATTAACAAATCAACTGCGATCGCCAACCCGTCTGCCAAGCGTGGCGATTATGGCAAAACCCCCCAATGAGCCCACAACACACCCATATCGGTCGTTGTGGTGATCTTTGGGGGAGGCCTGTGTCCAGCAGTGGACTTCATTCGGCCGAAATGATGAGAAAACTAGAAAAAAACTAACGCCATATGTCCCTATCGTCGACATAGTTAATCTTCAATCTTAAAGTAGGCTTTTTATAAGATTGTTTTTACGTGCAATTTAAACTTCCCAACTATGGGATAATTGATTTAGATATCTTGTTATAAAATCGAAAACAGTTACCTAAGAATGACTGACTGGTCTCAATCAAAATTTGGGTATGAAGTAATATTATTTTATGTCTATTTCTGGTATTTATATAATAAATATCGCTTTTAACATTAACACGCTGCTCGACAGTACGGCGACATAGCCGAGCGTGACGAATTTCAAAATATGAAGTAACGGTTATAGCCGTATTATTTTGAAAATCACTTATTTTATAACCGGCCATAGCAATTGGATAATGTGAAATGGTCATATGAACATTTATACTGTCGTATCACTGATATATTTCAAGCCCGAATGGCCGTAGCTATTCTTCATCGTTTGTTTTAGTGTGACAACCCTCACAAATAAATGTACGGAAAATAGGCCGTACAATAAGTGTAGGTACGAAAAATAATGTCAGCGAGACCAAAAAAATGTGCATACTGCCCAGCAACGTTATACATTAGCAGGTTACAACATTTATCTTTCAAAAATGTACAGACACAGTAGTGTTAATTATTAAAATTTTTAAAGATATCTCCAAGGCAAAGACCCATATCATAGATTGCGCGGAAGGCTCTCTTCTATACAAATAAATAAAATTGAAGTGTTTGTTTGTAATGTAAAAATAACAGCTTTTTACTAAACGCATATGAAAGTATATACGGTACCTACAACAAAAATCCTATTCATTATTTTTTTGTCTGTCGGTCTGTCTGTTTGTTCCCCCTAACTCCAAAACAGCTGGACCGATTTCTACGGGACTTTCACTAGAAGATAGCTGATGTTATAAGGAATAACTTAGGCTACTTTTATTTTAGAAAAATAATTAGGGTTCCGTGCAAAAAAATAAAATCCATGAAATCCAACTCTATGTCCAATAATCCACTTTCTTTTAAATTAAACAGCAGGTGATACCGGGGGTCCCAGCTAGTCTGTAATATAAATCATCACACATTGTGCTGTAGCTACGTCAATTAGTTGCCTCACTTACTGACTACAACTTAATCTACTCAATACAGCCTTTATAAGAGTATACTACATACAATCTGAAACAAATGTATATTATTTAGCCAAATGGTCCAACTTCTCCTACCACATGGATTGCGGAAGTCAGCCGACGGTGGCTTTGTGTGAACTACTAATATTTTAGCACAGCAGTTCTCGCCCGCTAGTGTAAACACACTGTGTACTAGGACAATTTCGCAGAATCGTAATTTCGAATTGACTTGATGAGTACATACGAAAGTATTCAACTACAGTGGAACCTGGGAGCAGCTAATAGCGCGGGCGAGTTCTCAACCGCGCACATCCGGCGCAGACGCGGGCCGCGAGATTGGCTGCGACCACGCCGATCACTTATCACGTCGGACGCAGAGCTCGGCCAAATTGTCGTGTCAATCAAACTGCTTTCTACTCTACACGCTTGTACAAATGGAGACGGTTTTGCGTTGACCTTACAAGTATATACCGCTGATGTAGCGGTGTCAAAGGTGAGGTTCTGTCTGGGATCCACTCGAAGTAGGACTAATTAGAATTGAGTGTTTTGGAACTCATCATCACGATATCAGCCGAAGCACCGAAGCCGATTTGCACCGTGTCGTTATTTGGAGGGAATTTGCCAATACTCACCACGCTTGGCAGGCGAGTTGGTGAGCGCAATATGGCTACTGTCCCACGGAAGGGACACTGCTACCATCTCTTTGGATTAAATGTCCTTAGTAGCCTCATACGACTACGGCAGAAGATCGAGTGGTACTATATTCTTAATCCGGACACCACACGGAATTCGGTAATAAACTTTCATTGAGTGACGATGATGATGAATTAAAGGCGATACGCTCGCCACTAACCGGCAAACTACACCCTTTCCTCACCCCCCGAGGCCTACAGGAGTGAGGGCATCACAACGTCAGCGAGTACTTCGGTAACACCACTCGCGGTCGTAATAGCGTCCTACACGCCGCTCCCACTTCTGGGAAGTAGGGCAACGGGCGAGCAGATGGCCGCCACTAACGCAATCACACGGATTAACAGTATCAGTCGAGATCTGGAGCTCGTGGACATTAACATAATTTAAAAACGCCTGCCACGCGTGGTCACTACTGGCAAATTCCCTTCAAAATGACTGGACACTGGACTTTTTTGGTTGATATAATGTTGATAGCGCAGATTTCAGAAAACACTACTAATTTATATATTATGGCTTAATAGACCTGTTATTGACACAGACTTGCGTATTTGCTCAACAAAACATATATTTCATGATTGATAATATAGGTAATCATCTCTTGTGGTTATAAGAAAAGTTTCGTGTGGTGTCCGGATTAAGAATTAAGCACCACTCCATCTTCTATAATGGATGTCGTAAAAAGCGACAAAATGACCGCGATAACCAGAAGGATGGATATCACCATAGCTTCTATGGAACAGTAGTCATATCGCGCACCAACCCGCACGCCGAGCGTGGTGCGTGCTAGAGGCAAATTCGCGTCAAAATGACGACACAGTTGTGGAAAACTGTGGAGGATGCCTTTGTTCGGCAGTGGACGACCTTTGGGTGTTATAATGATAATTAGCAAAGGTATAGCTAGGATTCGTTGGATGCAGGCGGCTTCTATAGGGAAGGTCCCTTTTCAGCAATGGACTACTACCTAGGAACGCTGATATGATAATTAGAAATCGTTTCGGCCGAATGTAGTCCACTGCTGGACACAGGCCTCCCCCAAAGATCACCACAATGACCGATATGGGTGTGTTGTGGGCTCATTGGGGGGTTTTGCCATAATCGCCACGCTTGGCAGACGGGTTGGCGATCGCAATTGAGTTGTTAATATACTCGAAGGACGCTGCTGCCCATCCTCCGGCTAATCCCTTAGTCGACTTTTACGACACCCACGGGAGGAGATGGAGTGGTGGTATTCTAAGCCGGCACCACACGGGCTCAATTAGAAATAGCAAGGCGGAATTGAAGAATATCGCAAAAACCAAATATGCCTTGAGTATATTGCTCATAATTATATATTAAAGTTGCTCAGCGAATAAAACACAGCAACGCAGCATTCGACTACCCAAAAAGGTGATTTATTATAGTCGTAATCAGTTGTTCCCTATGGTTCCTGAGGATGTGAGCGCAGTCCGCGCGCGCGGCCACCTCGGCGGCCCCGCGGCCCCAGCGCCGCAGGATGACAATCATTTGTGCGGCCGCGCTCCCACATTGATTATAGCGCGAATTATGAGCACAACATGCGTATTCAGATTTTATATTCCTAAATCCTGTAAATAGCTGTATTTGTTGTTAATCCGGTCTTACTGTTTCGCAAAGCAATGGTTCACATTTCTTGTGTTTTCATATACATACTTAAATATTAAGAAAGGTATCATTGAAACACATTAGATGGTAGAGGTTTAGGATATGTTTCCGTATTGCTGATATGCCGTGTGGAGCCGGCTAAGAATACCATCATCCATCTCATCCCGTGGGTGTCGTGAAAGGCGACTAAAGCATTAGCCGGAGGATGAGCAGCAGCGTCCTTCGAGTACATGTATAACTCAACTGCGATCGCAAACCCGCCTGCCAAGCGTGACAATTATGGCAAAACCCACCAATGAGCACACAACACAAATCCATACCTGTGGTTGTGGCAATCTTTAGGGGAGGCTTCTGTCCAACAGTGGACGTTTTTCAGCTGAAATGATGATGTGATTGCTGATATGTACGTAGTACAGCACTACAAAAACCACAAAATCAAAACAAGTGAAATATAATACAACAGACGAAGTGTTGGTGCGTGTACACACCACTAACTGACCTAACAACAGAGCCGTCCATACAACAAAAAGCTGTACTGTTTGTACACATCATAAGCACTACTGTTTCCTCAATTTAATGGCCGCTATATTTAGCGTCCGGGGCCCGCTGTAACCGTTGTAGGAAGTCCTCCGACTTGTTGAAACAATCAACTATTTGTAGGGCACCGTTAATTCCAGAGTTCCCAAACGCCATAACAATTGTTCTAACTGCGCGGAACGCTTCAATATTCTCGCTATCAGGACCACACGCATTTCTAATTAATCTCAAATGGCGATGCCGGCTGCAATAAATAAGATTATCTCGTTAACTACTCCATAAACGTGGGAATGCAACTGCTTCTATTACTAAGATTCGTTTGCTGAAATGGCATTCCATCAATATGCAATCAAGTGATTATGTTGAATGTCATTACAGACGCCGCGCCGGCTCGTCATCAGAGCGCCGCAATTACTCGAGGCATTAGTATGAAGACGCTTTCTCCGGCGACCACGAGACTCCGGAATTGCGTAGAAAGCGCTGGACTCGCGGCCGGGAGAGCGCAGTGAGTTCCTACTGGCAGCGCACGACCAAAAGCTTGCCACTGCGTATTTCAAAAGAACCATTGCGATGTCCGTATGACTTTCAGGCTTATCTCGTAGAGCGTATTGTGATTGCACCGTATAAAAGCAGATTTTTGCAAGAAGCATCACCGTCATCTTCTCAGTCTAAAAACGTCCACTGCTGGACAAAGGCCATAGACGACCGGTTACATGCCGTGTGTCGTCATTTTGGGGGAATTTGCCCGGACCAGCACACTTGGCAGGCGGGTTTGTGGGTTCCGCAGAAGAGACGCTGCTGCCCGTCCCTCTGGCATAGTCGCCTTTTACGACACGAGGGAGGGAGGAGATGGAGTGGTGCTATATTCTTAATCCGGACACCACGGGGTCGAAAGGAACGTCGCGACTATATCCCAGGATAATTTTTATTTGACGTAGACATTTCGGCGTGGGCTACCTCCGCCTTGGGGAAGGGGGAGGTATCGGACCCTATCGCTAAGCGAGCGGTTGTCGTTTAGACATTGGCCACACGCACCCTAGTATTAGTATTATAGCTTTACGTAAGCTGCAAATATAATTCGAGCAACTTGTGTCACTTCGATTGATTCGTAATGTGAACTGGTATCAATATCAGCGATTATGTAAATCACCGATAACCGTATCGGCGGATTGATTGCATCCAACAATATACATAAATCGAGGTATTTTGAACGTCGCAATTATAGTCGGCTGCTATACATATGCATGTTGTTACTTTATAGAGTGGAATATCAACCATCCACAAATATGGGGGTTTATGCCTTAAACATAATAATAAATAACATTCCGTATGGTGGCGGCTAAGAATAGCACCACCCCATCTCATCCCGTGGGTGTCATAAAAGGTGAATATGGGATTGGCCAGAGGATGGGCAGCAGCGTCCTTCAACTAGTTATAAATTCAACTCAATTGCTATCGCAATCCCGCTTGCCAAACGTGGCGATTATGGAAAAACCTCACAACGAGCACTCACCACATACCCAGATCGGTCGTGGTGGCGATCTTTAGACGTTTCCCGGCTGAAATGATGATGATGATGCCAAAACATAATTTCAAGAACTTCAGTACTATAGGGTTTATGTTTTAAAGTTTCCCCTTTTATGTATGTCTCCTGTAGGTAATGTGGGTACAGTTTACAGACACAAATCTGACATGCACACACACTAAGACCCGAAACAATGCAGACCATACAAATATTTGTTCCGTATTGCAATTGAAACTGAGACTCAGCGCAGAAAGCAAATCGCTGGCCCACTGCGCCACCTATTCGCCTATTGCGCCGTCAACTGATTGATTGATGAACTTGAGCGAGATTTTATCAACGTAATGAGAGTCTCGTGGGTGTGTTGGCGGCGTGTTGCGTATTGACGTACTATAGAATGGTTGGACACAATTCAATCGTCTCAATGGAGAAGCCGGCGGAGCATCGCCGCGAGCCGCATCGCCTGCGGGGCGTCAGTCGGCCGGCTAGTGTAAGCTGCGATTGTCGCGGTCATGACTGTGGCGGGTGACTGTTCTGTACATCAGCCGCCGCCCCTACGCGCTGCGTGCGTTGTCATGCGACTACCTGTACGTAAGCGACGGGCAGACTGCTCTGCAACCGGTCGAACCAATCATTGGACTGCGAAGGTCAGCTGACAACGACACTCAAGTGACGGATCAAATATTGATACGGTGTCTGGATTAAGAATATAGCACTACTCCATCTCCTCCCGTGGACGTCGTAAAAGGCGGCTAAAGGACTCTAGGGATGGGCAGCAGCGTCCTTTCTGTGGTATAACACTATTCTGCTCTCACTTCTGTAGTGGGTACTAGCAAGTTCGTCTCAAAATTACAGCACAATAATGGAAATTTACACGGAATCCTTTGTTCAGCAGTGGCCGCCCTTTGGCTAATATTATTATGATGATTAATGGAAGTGAGTGGAAGCCTGACATCGTCGGGTGAGCATGGTGATGATTTCACAATTTCTGGACACGTACGCTGGACGGTACGGACGACATAATCTGCACGCTTTGCAAAGCAGGTTGGCGATTGCAGTAGATTTGTTAATGTATTCGAAGGACGCTGCCGCCCATCCTTCGGCTAATCCCACAGTCGCATTTTAAGACATCCAAGGGATGAGATGGGTTGGTGTCATTCTTAGCCGGCACCACAGGCAAACAGTTATGATTTATCCGATTGCAAAATAAAATAATATGAACGTGTGTTCGACACCCCCTGAACGGACTAGAGGACAAGGATGTAATAAATACACGAGACAGCAGGCCACGATAAGTTGGACCACGTTTCAATCCTAATCGGATGGCTGAACTTTTTCTGGAAAAATAATCATTCAAGATTGCAGCCATTTTGTACGTAACTAGCTATTACCCGCGGCATGCGTTGCAATAAGTCTATCAATTACTCAATTATAATTTTTTTCTCTGTCGGTAACTTTCACCCAAGCGTAAATTGTTCAACTCAATCGGTTGAATGCTAAGGGACAAACAAAGGAAGAAACGTTCAATTTTATATAATACTACTAGCAGTACCAAGTTTTGTACCCAAAATCACACCAATAAAGTTTCTGAATTCAGAGTTCACGCGATTTTAATTTAAAAGAAATCGGATTATTAACAAATAATTTAGAGTACTTCGGTATAGACAATTGACGTACATATATATTGGAACGGCCGTCCCTCCCCACCCCGTCTCATCCCGTGGGTGTCGTTAAATACCACTAGATTAGATTAGACGACGGATTAGCCGGAGGATGGGCAGCAGCGTCCTTTGAGTACATTTATTACTGAACTGCGATCGCCAACCCGCCTGCCGAGCGTGGCCAGTATGGCCAAATCTCCCAATGAGCACACAACACAAACCCATACCTGTGGTTGTAGCAATCTTAAGCGGAGGCTTATGTCCAGCAATAGACGATTTACGGCTGAAACGATATTTAATTTCAAGGGTTTAAATTTTTTTACGACCTTACCTATTTACTTTTTTTAAATAAGCGTAACCTAAGTTACTCCTTATAAATTTAACTATCTACCAATGAAATTCCCGTAGAAATCGGTCCAGCCGTTTCGGAGATTAGCAGGAATAAACAGACAGACAGACAAATTCTTTTTATAAATTTTTTGTTGTAGATACCGTATATACTTTCATATGCATTTAGTAAAAAAGCAGTTATTTCGACATTACAAACAGACATATCAATTTTATTTATTTTTTATTTGTTTTGTACATAGACGCCCCGTAGCTGTGCTGTACATATTTCCGGAATATTAAGTTGTCTACGTCACTCTCTAGCGCATAAAAGATATGTATGCAAAAAGCACGTCCAAACCACTGCGCGGTTGCTGCGTGAAAGGAGGACAAAACAACAGATGCACTTTCGCATTTATATACAGGGTGTCCAGTAAATAGCACGACATACTGCAGGGGGTGAGAGCTTGAGTCAATACCTACCAAAAAAACACAATTTATGTTCAGCAAAATCTTACGGATTTACAGTAGTACACAATTTTCCGATAAGAAAATTGAACTGTGAAAATTTAAATGAAAATTGTATTTCTTGAAAACATTTTAGCTTTTAATAGAATAAAGACTTATCAATGAGTAAAGTAACTATTCACAAATAATTTGAAGTAAAAAAAAAAACTAGAAAAGGATTTTTTCATTACGAGATGCTTAAAAATCTGTATCAAGGTAGAGATTTTTCGATATTTCGGAAAAAATTGTATTACTGTAAATCCGTAAGATTTAGCTGACCATATGTTGTGTTTCTTTGGTAGGTATTGACCCAAGCTCTCACCCCCTGCAGTATGTCGTGCTATTTACTGGACACCTGTATGTATATATCGTGGAATCCTGTGATATGAACCCGATAGCACCGAATCGCTCTATCGCTCAGCCATCGCTGACGCCGACATATATATATATTAGTAGGGATAGTACGTAGGGATGTTCTGTATTCAGACTATTCATTTCGTAGACTATTATTATTATAATTAGTTCCGTACACAAAAATCCAAATCAATTTTTCATAAACGTCCACCAGTTCGGCGTCGATCTCTCTGCCGGCCATTGTGTGCGGTAATGAGGTACAACACAATCAATAACTTGCGAACATGACAACGAGGCATAACGTTACAGAGCTTTCTAAAGCTGCCACCAACAACCACCATCGCTTGCCAACTTCCGGTGTCACAGTCGGTAAGGAAAGAAAATCGGGCAATGGACATCGAAAAATAGAAAGTGAAATACTAGCACGTGTAAGATGCAATCTTAGTTATGAACTAACATTAGTGTTGCCTTTCTCTGCACTCGTTGGAATTATATTAATTTAGTTTCTTTTGTTGGACAGCTGAGAACTGATTACGACTAGAGAGGAGCATCCCAGCGGGGTGCACTTAGGTTTCATCGTGAACTAGCCAGCGGATCTCGCTTCGTTCACGCGATAAATACAGCTTGAGATGAAGTCGTCCTTCATCTTCATTTCAATCAACGTCTTTCATGACTTGATACATTCTATCTCCACCACTGGCCACCTCGTGTTTCATTCTTTACTAGATTCAAATCAAAATTCGAATTTAGTATGTGGTGTCGAATCGTTCTTCATATTTTGATCATTCGATTGAGAACGCTTAACGCGTGTGGTTTTTTAACACGCAGCTGTCGTTTGACAAACAGTCTGCAATATTATAAATGCTTATTTTTAACTAGCTTTAATAAACATGATAGTAAGCTATATTTCAACATATAAAACATTAGGATGAAGTGATAGTTGAGCTGACCAACAATATACAGATAATATAACAATATACGAGTACATATAGCGTTTCATTCAACTACATCATCCGCACTCCGTTACTTTGTTGCCGTGGAAAAGCCTCCCACAAGAGCTACCCGGTAGAAAACACGGAGGGGAGGCACTCAGTGACAAGCTCATCCATTTCCATCTAGAATAGTACACCTTCCTCTGCGTTCTTTTTTGAGTCTGTCCTGTAGATTGTGAAATTAGCCCCAACATGTAAACACTCATGTAGTAACAACAGTAATTACACTGTCTTTAAAATATTGCACCACACTAGTATTTCTCCTAGATACAGTTTACTGATATAAGTCTCACATGCACAAACACCAAAACCTGA
The DNA here is from genome assembly GCA_947459985.1 of Diloba caeruleocephala. Classification (NCBI taxonomy): domain Eukaryota; kingdom Metazoa; phylum Arthropoda; class Insecta; order Lepidoptera; family Noctuidae; genus Diloba; species Diloba caeruleocephala. The sequence goes on along the minus strand of OX381626.1, from coordinate 20,024,892 downwards.
AACACCTATCTGTAGTTTTTTTATACAATCTGCTGGCAAGACAATCGCGTCATTAGCCAGGTGGAGAGCGTCATGCTAGCACATAACTATTGTAATACTACCCGGGACTAGCCTTGCGTGGCACCAAACTGCGCTCGTCACCTCAACACGTAAGTTATTTCGTCTCTTGGTAACTTCACTAGCTAGAGTGCGCTTCAAACCGAAATATCTGGCACTGCGGCGGAACTTACGTAGTCAAATATTTTTCCGTGCAGGAATCGGACCAGTGAAGCAAGCCAATTGCTTAGCCACTGCTTCAAATAGCGGTGTCATACTAATGGATATGAGACTTATTCTCACACCGATGCAGTATAGTATAAACCCCTCAACATAATATATGTATACCAACGCTGCGTTGGTTTCACTATTCTGTGCTCGTAACACTTAATAGCGTAGGTTCTTGCAGCGGCCATTACCATCCATAATAGTCCAGAGCACAAAAACAAAGCAATCAATCCGCACGCGAATGTTCTAGAAAGTACAGTACAATATTACCACTATCTCCACGGACAGTAATGGTCATGATTCGTCTTGATCACTTGACGTTATGTTGTGGCTACACAACTGTATGCGGCGACAGTTGGAGCGCTCGAGATTGGAGTCATGCATTTGTAAATGTGTGTGGTGCCGGCTACAATTAGCACCAACCCATCTCATCCCGTGGGTGGCGTAAAAGGCAAGTATGGGATTAGCCGGAAGATGGGCAGCAGCGTCCTTCGAATACATTAACAACTCAACTACGATCGCCAACCCACCTGCCAAGCGTGGCGATTATGGCAAAACCCCACAATGAGCCCACAACACACCGATTTCGGTCGTTGTGGTGATCCTTGGGGGGGGGGCCTGTGTCCAGCAGTGGACTTTATTCGGTCGAAATGATTTGTAAATAAATACCCAGTACGGGTCGGCGCTTAACATCCGGCTTTCCTGTTTAGCAATGACTGGTGCAAGGGCGCGCGTCCCCAGAGGATAGGTTGCAGAACGGCGCAGTTGACAGAAACCAGTGCAGGTGGTGATGAGTGAGCACAAAGGCAGCTGTATCGTTAGTGGTATCGAGAACACAGCTGTGCATGTTACCAGAGTCTGGAGCAAACGATAAACGCTGATCTTTGACTTGGACTGACTGACGCATTGGAACATACTAATAATGTTCCTTTATTTAAACAATGTGGGTACAGTTTACCGTCACACATCTCGCATGCACTGACACCCAAACCCGAAGCAACTATCTGTAGATCATACAAATATTTACTCCGTGCGGGGATCGAACCCGCGACACGGCACGGTTTGTGCAGTGGCTGATACAGTCGGCTGCTGCGCTTCGGGTCGTGGGTTCGATTCCCGCACGGAACCAATATTAGTATGATCTGCAGGTAGTTGTTCCGGGTCTGGGTGTATTGTGTGTGGAATTCATGTCTGTAAACGCACCCACGACACAGGAGAAATCCTAGTGTGGGGCAACGTTTAAAAAAAAAACTCGGGAAGTCAATCACTTAGGCACTGCGCCAACGGTGTCATCAAATTATCTTAATTATCAGGTAGGCAACCATAAGTTTCCATATGTATTATTTGTAATATCCTGATACACTAACTAGAAGTAATATTTTCCTCGCGGATTTTACCTTAGACCTTGAGTTCAATATCGCTAGCTGTCTGTGGACCTTCACATGTCTTACCTGAAAATAAACAAATGGTTTAATTAATAACAAGTATGACAACAATATATACGTCCTTATTTCATTGTTTTACGATAAAGACACGAGATGCAAGAACAGAAGTCATATACTGGTAACAGCTTACTTTGGTATTTATTCATACATCTTATATATGTTATCTGTTATAAATGTGAACGTTTGTATATTAGATCCTTCACAATCCCAGATGTGTTGGGAAGAAGCCGCTCTGTTTATAGTACCCCTCCCCCCTCCTTGGGGCCTCCCCTCCGAAAGACGGAATTACCAAAAGGCGTGATACTAATGGGTGGCTTTAGATGGAGATTATTCAAGTTCCTGAAGCCTCCCATTGATACCAAAGATCTGTGTTCTGGTGGTTATAGCCGGCCGAAGACCCCTCCACCCTTGGGGCGGAGGAAGTACATGATGTATTTCCACGGATTAATAAAAAAGAATGTTTGCGGCTCCATCACGCTCAAACAGCGGAATGGATTCTAATGAAATTTGGCTTAGAGATAGATTATGTACCTAGTTATTACAACCTAGTACCTAGTTAACACAGGGTATTTTATTTAATTTAAATGACCTGTACCTATATTAATACGTGAAGAAAAAACTTTGTACCACTTTCTAAGCACATTGTGTGCACGGAGGAGTGTGAGATTTGGCATAAAGTTCATATGGAGGAAGAGCGCAGAAAGTTATTTGAGTATAAATAAAAATCAAATTTCGCCCATTGGGACCAATAGTCAGAATGAAATATATCACTAATTTTAATTCAAGCTTAGCGAAGCGGGCCGTACTGTTTGTTGTAATATCATCAAAAGATGAAAAGGACATTACCAATGATCCCACGCATTCATAATTAAGTAGGGCTACACGAAGGTCTGTGTCGAGTGTAGTGCCGCTCGATAGCGGCGCATCACATGCCCGCAGGCCCGCAGGCACCACCGTCGAGACAATAGCATCAGCACACGGACATGAGTCACTCGCGCGCCGCTCGCGGAGGACGAACTTGTTTTGAATAACTGATACGATTATGCATTGTTGTTTGTTTAGAAAGGCAATTATGTTATTGTTACAGGAGTAGTAGGAATTAATAAACATGAAGTGTATCAGAACATACGACTGTCTGAGGCCCTTCTGCCGCGTGTACTACTGACATTACTGTATTAACAGCACGAGAGCACGCGGGCGGAGCTGGCCGCCCTTACCGAGGGATTATGTCAGGAAACCCAGGTGTTCACCCCTCCATCCACGTGTATCGTAAAAGGCGACTAAGGTTTTATATGAAATGCTCCAGATGGAGATTATTCGAGTTCCTGGAGCCTCCCTTCGGTGCCGAAGATGACCACTCCGGTGGTTTTAGCCGGTAGGAGTCCGGCATGCCCCTTCGCCCTTCCCCGGGGCGGAGGAAGTACATGAGATATTTCCACCGGATCAATAAAAAAAAAGATTTTAAATGAAGAGGATGGGAGCTTCATGACCCTGTGTGCAATAACAACATACTGCGATCACCAATCCGCCTGCCAAGCGAGCTGGTTATGGCAATATCCTGCATGGCAATAGCTACTGCCCATCGCTCTGGTTTACAGCCCCATTCAAATAATAGACTTTGAATTAGATTGAATATTAATTTCGGTCGTTACCAGCACAAGGCCCTATTTGTCATTCATGATATCAACTAAAAAAGTCCTCCCCCATAGCGGGCGGCGCGAGCCAGAGACGGGGGAGAAGGAGTTACTTGAACGGAATGGTGTCTCAGACTCGAGGTTACCTACTTTGACGATAACGCATGGGAAGTCCCGGCCGCAGCGTAACGGTGACGAGCGCACGCAGTCGCTATCGGAGATCTGCGGCGGACGCGCATTCAGTTGCGCAACTAACACGGACGCTTTTAATTTGATTATGTGGGTAACTAGTGCGTGTCGTGTTGACGACCATGCACAGTTCATGTGCACTAATGTTACATTTACATCACCGTTGGCCGCTCCCAAAGGCCAAGCTTTGATTAAGGGAGATATGAGATACTATTGAAAAATAAAGTAGTATGCAACATAAATAAACAGCTATTGGGCAATGTAGAAAATGAATTTAAAAAAAATACCGATAAAATCAGTTTTCCATTTACGAAGGCATGTAGGAATGTCTATCAATCCTACATTTATTGTAAGCATCTCATTCTCTTAACGGCGACCATTAATACTTTATCTGCAATAATTGACGCATACTTCATTAGGAACACACCGTGATGACAACAATGTACTTGCGGTGACGTCATGCACGCGTATTGCCAAACATCGTGTGTGGCGAGAGTTGCGCAACACTCGGCCGACTTCGTTCATTCATCAAAAACTACGGCCCGCTAGAATTAGCAACGTCCGAGACGTGACACACATTACATATGTAAACAATAATCCTGTCGCGATTGAGTTACTTTGGCAAAAACGTTGCCTCACCGACTTTGTGAGCATTGCGGAGGTCGAGGTCACCGGGCGCTTACCTTGGCAAGATTAAAGATGGGGCATGAACGAAGCACACATTAACAAAAAATACCTTGTAAATTTATAATCCTAACATTGTCGTAACCGAACAGCGACACTGAACAGGAAAACGACAAAAGTGAATAAATTGTGGAAATAAACGTAACGCTCAAGGAAAACCACAAAACGATAATATATCTTAATTTGAACGCCACGAGTCAAGATTACGCAGCAGGTAAAGCATGACTGCGATCGATTTGATTGTGGCTTTGTAAAATATTAAGCGAGGCCGGCTTGGTACAACAACAAATAAGTGATACGTATTATCTACACCAATAACACCAGCCACCACCACCAGGGGTTGGGTTACACCTGTGTATATTTTAAATTGAATGAGAAAGAAAGAAAATGATTTTACTGGCACAAATCGTACACACACTGAAAACCACTCAAATATAACAACCATATAACCAAATAAAAATGCAACACTTATCATATTATACTATCGTGCAGTGACAAAATTCTAGTGCCAAGGGACCAACAACTAAGCATAATGTTATGAGGGAGTGATACTGACCACCTAACGCTGATTTTCAGCTGTAACCTCAGGGAGCCAAACGCTCGAAACTAAATAAATAAATAAATTTCAATGCACTTAAACAAACAATTTTCCCTATAATGTGGTCTTTCCTGAAATTGGATCATAAGACGTGTAGGTCTTTACTTACAAACCTCGAACTTACTGAATGTGAAAGGAGGCTTTATAGGTCCAACTTTGTAGCATGTCCTGCCGAACTTACGAGTATTCCAAATTCAAAGTAGTAGAACGTAAGTTTTTTAGAACGCTAGCTTCTCCGTAACCATCTTTTTGGTGCCAAAAGCAATTCTCATTCATCAAAAAGAGATCTTTTGCTTCGTTACCGTTGGCACACTAGACGTAGTATACACACTGTACACAGCACGTCGGTTCACGGCGGCGCCGACAAAAGGCGCCACGGGCCATTGATCGCAGTTGCCGCACAATGAGCACATTAAATGTACCCATCACACGGATTAACTGCGGCATGCGACAACATGACCGTCCGTATAAAGGCCGCGAAGTCCGGAACATTGTCACAATGTTCAACAATGCCACTAATTCGAGTTCCAAATATATTCTTTTATCAAGGAAAAAAAGAACATATCAGACAAACAGCGAGACGGACACTATATGTACACTAGAAAAATAAATTGTTAGGTTAGTATGACATCAGCTTTAGCTCATCATCATCAGCTCTGCTAACAAGTAACAAGCCGCCTCGTCCGGAGACCTGGAGGCGTACTGCGGCACAGCTGAAATACGATATAGGGCCCGTGTAACGAAGCGAGCCCGTCCTCATTATTAGATACAGAATAAAGCTCGGGCTGTAATTCAGAATTTTCTCCCAAAAAAAGTCAGTCGCAGCCACGGGTTTTTTAGGGGTGAAGGTTCTTTATTATGTTTTGGACTTCGTCGACGGGGACGTCTGAATCTTTCATGGTTTCCTCAGCGAAGTGAGTTTGGTCTACAGATAGAGTGCTAAAGGGAGATATGATATGTATATAGAACACGGATTTATTGAGGTAAGACCAGTGATTCTTTAAAGCAATATGAAGGAATAACAAGTGAGGCGACGCGTGACACAATATCCATAGCGAAGCACGATGTCGCAATAACTGTGATCGGAAATAGAGTCGCGCGGCGCCGGCGATACAAAAAATTACATTATATTATCAAAATAAGACATTTCCAGTCTGCACTCTGCGGCATTATTGTACAGCTGTGCTTCGCGCAAAATGAAGTCGGCTTCATTCAAGGGCGGTATTGGCTATTTTTGTACAAACTTTGAATTACACTGAAGTGTGCCGTCACGAATCACGATCGACTGCCGTGTAACAATTGGAAGCTACAGTAAAATGCGAGCCTGAGGACGAGTTTATCCGCCAAAGCAGGCTATGAAATCTAGTATTTTTCTAGCCAAAGACAGTAATAGAATGAGAAGTTTTAAACCCTTACCCGGCAGGAAAGACTGAATAAGTTAGAATATAAATCCAACGTATTATCTCCAACGGGTTCGGTTTCAATAAGTGCAAACGTTTTGATAATGGTATAGGATCGCCAACTCATTGGCTGGGTCACTCATATGATTTACTTTTAAAATCAGATCGATATGGACTAACTGAAATTTCTTTGAATTGGTATCAACGATCATGGTCATAACTTAATCGTAGCTCAGTCAAAATCGGAGCAAATAACTCGGTAAATGCACCTTATTATTAATTTAGATTTGAGCTTCATGTACCTAGACAATAACGAGCAGCTCATCAGCGTCTGAGGCTGGGCGTGTAGTGGGCGACGCTAACAATAGCGACATACATCGCGACCTTTGACTGTTCGCGCGACGTGCATGGACTTTACTTGTTATAATACCAGCCATTTAATATTCTACATTACGAAACCGAAATGCAGCTAGCTGGTGTCGACTGACACGGATCACTGATTTTATCCGTTGCATGCATAATTTTTTTTGCTAACATACAAACGGTAACCGGTTAATATTAAATCAAATACACAGTTTCAGATTTTAATCTTAATATATAATGACAAGGTTATTCGAATAAAATGGCATGTAAAGTAGTGATGAAAAGTGATTCTTTGTAAGCATCAAAGCTTGTGTTCGGAGTGCGCCGGGAAAAACATTTTTCTGTTATTTATGAAATATTTGCCTACCAAATGGTAAACGATCCATACTTTCTAAATGACGAACCTACTATTATTTCTATAGATCTAGAAGGCAAATTTACCTACCTGGCTACATCTGAGGAGGAAAACAAACTGTATCAAAGGTGAGTCTCTATTAAAGTGCATTGTATGTCGCAGGATTGTATGAGAACAATGTATACAACGTCTGGACTGGGTCTTCGAAGGGAGCGCCGCAGCAGAGTCGTACCCGTCAGACGCACTCCTGAATCGATTACAGTATAGCTCAACACTACTAAAGGGAGCTTCACGACCGGACGCACGTGTGTAGCACTCGTGTGTCGGGTCCGAAGTTTCCGAAACAGCTTCAAATACTGTAAACCAGCAGACAGTTTAGAAATCTATTGGACAGTTACAAGCCAACGTTGTTACGTTGCATTACATTATTAGTGTTTAATACTGTGTATTTGGCACCCACAGGCTTCCCTAGTGTGGGGCCACTGGATAATTTCTTATTTTGTAATGTTGTTTCTCGGCAAATAAATGAATTATTATATTATTAATATTTATTTTGCATAAGTCAAAGAAAAGAAAAAAATATTTTTATACGTGTAAAACCATTTATAGGCACTTATCAGCAGTCAAGACTTTAGTTGCGCCGTTCCAAGGTGTAGGCTTCCTATGGAGAAGAACTGGTAAGAAACTACATGGTTACTTTTTTTTTAACCATATTGGTACAATGTGAGTAATGGCAAATTCCCTCCAAAATGATAACACAATAATTGTGTTTTCGACTAAAGACAAAATTCTATACTCTTCGGTCAAAATCTTGTTGTTTATTTGGCCTGGATACTGAGTCTTTTGGCCATTTGATCAAAATATAATAACAGTGTTGTCAGCGCGTATACGCGTGGTTTCATGTAATTTTTAAGCGTTTAGTTATCATATTGTAGTTGCGTTTTTAGCCATTTAGTTAGTTATGCCACATGTGGAATTTTTATCTTTGAATCTGTACATGTGCATCGACGTTCGCCGCGAAAATAAACTGTTTTTCTTTCTGTCGTTACTATCTAAATCTATGGGGAGGCAGCAGACCAGGTTAACGATCTCACTTTTGACGTACTGATTTGCGGATTTTAAACCTGGCATGTATCAATGTGACTTTTTCAATGTTATACACAGACTTCAGGGGAAAGAAAACATCGTGAGGAAATCCGTATCTAATGGCCTAATCGCAGTGAGCAAGCGTGGTGATCTATACATGTTCCTTCTCAGTATGAAAAGAGGTGTTCATTATGCAGCGGGACAGATACACGGTGATATTATTAATACTATTTGTCATCACATTACATTCGGCCTATCCGCGAGCTGTGGCGCGCACATGTCGCGCGGCGCGGTGATGTCAGCGGCTGATAGCGGCGGCCGCTAATAATGCCAAGGGCAATCGCGTCACCGCCGCCGCCATTCGACACACAGCATATCTTCTACTCTGTACCACCATAGAATAACGAAGAGCAGAAGACCCACTACTATAACACGATTACCGCGAACACAGTCGATAAATTACAAAGCTTCCGATAGTAATGCCGATTTCAATTTAGGTCTCCTGGCCTACATGTTTACCGGGGAGGTACCACGCCGTCATAGTCTACCGGCGTGATGTAGCAACACTGTGCTGCGTTTCGAACGGTGAGTGACAAATACCAGAAGCCCAACCCCTAATGTATAAACCGTGTGTTGTCCGGATTAAGAATATAGCACCACTCCATATCCTCCCGTACATTTCGTAAAAGGCGACTAATGGACTCTAAGCCAGAGGGACGGACAGCAGCGTCCCTTCTATGGAACAGCAGCCTTTCTGCGCTCACCAACCCGCCTGCAAAGCGTGCTGGTCCGGGCAAATTCCCCCCAAAATGACGACACACGGCATGTAACCGTTCGTCTATGGGGGAGTCTTTTGTCCAGCAGTGTACGTTTTTTGGCTAATATGATGATAAACCCCAATGATGTGGCATACACGACATACTCTAGAATATTTATGCCCTAAAGATCGGCATCGCGTCAGCGACTCCTCTGGTGCTGCTTGTTGGGTTGTTCATGGACGGCGGTGATAGCTTAACAACAAGCGACTTTAAAAGAAACAGGGCGGCCGCGGCCGTGCATAGTTTATCCAATTAATGATTATCTACTGTCGAGCTACTAACAGCGTCGCCGGGCCAGGACCGTCGAGGAGTACACTTCGAAACCATTGCCTCGGAGAACAAGTCTGACAAACCGCGTCACCAAAAGATATCGGTATCCCCATTTGAGCAAGTTGGACCCTCTGCAAAAGTACCCTCATGTTTTTATGACACTTCTAGAAATTATTAATAATTTATTGTAAAAGTTATCGGTTGTGGTTGACCTCTGATTCAGTCGCCGGTCACCGATCACGCCCGCAGCTCTTAATAACGCTATTAAAGCTGATATAATGTTAGGTGCGGACTTGTTCACCTATTTTCTGTCTCTACCTACTGTGCACAGAGAGCACGAGTCGACAACATATTGAAAAAAGAGAGCCATACATTTTGAATCCTCAGTGAGTTTTTCTTTGTATGGCTTCTCGAGAACATTTCGTGAAAAAGAAATAGAAGTATTTACTACTTGAACGGAATGGTGTTGTCACGGCGATGGGCCGGTTAGTGTCGTTAAGTATCTCAGAAATGTTTGCAGTATGTGAAATCATTGGTGCAATATTTAGTTTTTTGTATATAGGTGGATAAACGACAGAGCGGGATCGGGAGAGGGCCGATCCCGCTCGAAGAAGGAGGAGACGGCGCCGGGGTAACAACCGCCCTGGCGCCTAATTCCGATACGCCTGAAAACCCCTGCCGTTGCTATAAGGCGGGGGACCTCTGGGTTCGCGGGTGCGCAGATTGGGGAATCTGCGTGCTGCGATTTAATATATATTATATATTATTTAATATATATTATTTAATATATATTATATATTATTTAATATATATTATTTAATATATATTATATATTATTTAATATATATTATTTAATATATATTATATATTATTTAATATATATTATTTAATATATATTATTTAATATATATTATAAAGCCCAATGGCTTTGTAATATTCATGAAAGGAAGTCTATTGCTGAAGAAGGGCTTCCCGCCATAGTTTTTTTTTAAATGTTGCCCCCAACCTAGGATTTGTCCTATGTCGTGGGTGCGTATTGTATGTGGAATCCATGTCTGTAACATGGATTCCACATACAATACACCCAGACCCGGGACAACTACTTGCAGATCATACAATTATTTGTTCCGTGCGGGAATCGAAACCACGACTCGGAGCGCATCAGCCGACTGTATCAGCCACCACGCAGCACCAAGCACCAAGCGACCCAAGAGAAGACGGTAGCACGCATGTGGTCACGCGCTGCCGTGGGACGCTTTGGGGGGGGATCCTTTACAATCCCCCCGGGAGGGTGTCCACTTTACCACCACCCTCTCCGAGATGTGCCTATGGGCGTGGCACCAGTGGGCGGCTCTAGTAATATCATACGAGAACCTGGAGCCTCCCTTAGGTGCCGAAGATGACCGCTCCAGTGGTTTTAGCCGGTAGGAGTCCGGCATACCCCTTCGGCCTTCCCCGGGGCGAAGGAAGTCCATGAAGAATTTCCATTGGGCACCAATAAAAATAAAAAAAGTGGATAAACGAGCTATATACGTCGCCTAAGGCCCTCACGTTGTACGTGGGCAATATTTTTAGGGGATGGCTTTCCAGTATTCGTCACTTGCTACCAACAATGTCGCTACTCCACGCCGGTATTCTGTGACGGCGCGGTACTTCCCCGGTCGAGCCAGCCTATTTACGAGCTCTACGCAAGTGATGACTACATCGAGGCTCTCCCACGCAGAAGACAGACTAGCGGCAATAGCAGTCTAGACAATATGGAGAGGTACGTATATTCCTACCGTGGATCATCATCATCATCTTATTAGCCAAAAAACGTCCACTGCTCAACAAAAGCTGGCTGGTCGTCCTGCTGACCATAATATACTTACCATAATTTATTGTACATAAAACTTTTTGACCTCTGAACAACCCAGGCAGATGACGTAGTCTGTTGTCTATGTCATAGTCATATCGGCCATTTATACGTCCATTGCTGAACAAAGGCCACCCCCATAAATTTCCACAACTGTTTCACCATTTTGGGGGGTATTTGCCAGTACTCACCACGCTTGGCAGGCGGGTTGGTGAGGGCAGTATGGCTACCATTTCACAGAAGAGACGCTGCTGCCCATTCCTCTGGTTTAGAGTCCCTTAGTCGCCTTTTACGACATCCACGGGAGGAGATGGAGTGGTGCTATATTTTTAAACCGGACACAACACCATTTCATAAAATCATTTGTGGATCTTGAGTTTATTTTAAATTTGATTATGTATTTCTTTTTATCACTTTATTATTCAAATGTTTAAGGATGTGTGCTAGCTGGTATCGTGTGGCGATAACATGCCAGTCTACTACAGGTAACGCTTTTTTGCTCTTTAATGTTATACAACGCATAATTCAATATTAAAATAACGTAACAGACAGAGACATGTTGCTGGAGAGTTTGTTGCGCCATTTCTTCTCCTCAGCTTAAATACTAGGTAGCGGTAAACGGTGGGCGTTTTGGGGGTCTTATATGATGTTGACGTTTCAAAATACGACAAAAATAGTGCTTTTTACTATTTTTGTCTCGTTTCGGCTGAATGAAGTCCACTGCTGGACACAGGCATCCCCCAAAGATCAACACAACGACCGATATGGGTGTGTTGTGGGCTCATTGGGGGGACTTGCCACAATCGCCACGCTTGGCAGACGGGTTGGCGATTGCAGTTGAGTTTTTAATGTACTCGAAGCACGCTGTTGCCCATCTTTCGGCTAATTCCTCAGTCGAATTTCACGACACCCACGGGAAGAGATGGGGTGGTGGTATTCTGAGCCGACCACACGGTTTTTGTCTATTTTGAATAATATATATATATATTATTTTAAAGCCACTTGGCTTGTAAACTTGTATAAGACGACCAGTTACATGCGTGGGGAAATTGGCAGTACTGACACTTGGTTTGGGTCACGGGTGGTGAGCGAGTGGCTACTGTTTCACATAAGGGAAACTGCTGGCCATCCCTCTGGTTTAGAGTCCCTTAGTCGCTTTTACGACATCAACAAGAGGAATTAGAGTGATGATATATATATTTTTTTTCATCCGGACACCACACGAATTAATGGATCCTACCATGGTAAATGAAAAACAAACAATTTCTAAATACACCATTTTTGTTTCGTTATAAATGTTGTAAATGTGTACAGCAAAGCGAGGCATGCATGTTTTTCATACCGCAGCACATATTGCGTCCAAAACGCAGCTGAATGATATCAGGCGATTTATGGTTTGATTAACTAAACCACATTACGCGCACCGGAAACTACGCTACCACAACTGGTTCACTCGTGGAGTTAGTGTGAGAATCGCTTTACATCATTATTTACGGGCATCCGGCGTGAAGAAAATCACTATATTTATCCGCAGAATTAGGTCACACGTCACAACCTATGACAGAGACTGTGGCCGCATCTCACGACGGTGTTCACGCCGCAATGGAACTTATTAAAGGGCCATAAAATGTCCATTCCGATAACAATGCACAGAGAAATGGATCAATGTCGTGTGTATCATTAAACACGTTATCATTACCACACGACAATAGTAAACACGCACCGGCACTGAGCTATCAGAGCCCACGGCCATTGTGTGTGTCGGGTCAGCCGTTAACTGACACGGCAAATATCATTATTAATATATTGTTGTAGTATTAAGTTCTTTGCACATTAATCTACATTATTCTGGGTATATGTTTTACCGTCATTTGTATCAATCAACATTGTAATCTCAATTATTTAAAAAGTATCCATGCAGTTTCTCGCCCGTTCTTCTCAAAGGGATCAACTAATTGGAACCGTGCAACTTAAATTCTGACGTTTCACAAGTGCCCGTAATTAATTGGTTTATATTAAATATATTTATTTTATTATAATAACACACTTTTAAACGGATTCGATCACGTTTAGGTATTATAGGTTTTTGTTTTTCCTGACGAAAGGGAACCGATATGTACCAAGAATGTTTCGAGAGACTATTGAAATTAAAATACATCCTAATTTTAATAGAGAAGAATTAATCCGGTTAAAATAAAGTCCCAAACAATACACCACGCTAAAAATCATCCAGATACTGAAATAACTGCGTGCGTCGAAACAATTTTTGATTAGTTTTGTACGGTAGGCAAAATAAGTTTTTAAATCTGTGACGACGCTTGTCACGTTATACATTCAGCGACCACGAACCCTGCCAAGTGTTCGAAACGTCAGGAAAAACAAAAACCTATAATATACGCGATTTAATTAGTTTAAATGTGTTTTATTATAATGAGTAATTATCGCGAAAACCTAAGACGTTACTATATTGAATTATAAATATATTTTACATATTTGAAGTTAAAAGCTTTGATTTTAACTATGTGACGTCGTCGTGCTGTACAGAAGAGAACAAATAAATAAACGAACAATTGGAGCAACGACTGAAAATAAGCGATGTACCGACGGCGCCGCGACGCCCGCCCCGGTCAACTAAACGTGTCGTTGAAAAACAACACGAACTGCACAGCTCTGCGACAAAACGACGACGATCGCTCAGACTGGTGGCGCAGACGCGCGACACATTGTCGCCACGCATCGCGCGATGCTTACACATATATATATATATAATTGTATTGGCGTTCCGATGCGCCCTGAAGGACCAGTTATTTACAATATTTAAATAGTTTAACAAACTAAAATAACTATATTTGAGCTTAAGGGAATTGATTTATGTGATACACAGATTAGATTAGTACAGTAGATAAAATAACTTTTTAAAACTCTGTAACGACGCCTGTCATCCTGCGACCACGAACGATGCGAATCGTTCGAAACGTCAGGACAACTAAAATCTATAATATACACGATGTAACCCGTTTAAAAGTGTGAGTTTTAATTAAGAACCAGACGAAGGCAAGCAGATTCACCAAGTAATATAGATAAAAATCTAAATTAATCATTAACTGATGGCCGTTGGGGTTCTCGAGTGGAGACTGCGCACTGGAAAACGCAGCGTAGAACGACCTCCAACGAGGAGGATAGATGACCTGAGGTGCAAGTCCTTAAGCTCAAACATCCATACATCCTTCAATACAGAATTAAAATGACGGTGTAAACCCAATATGGTATACTCTAAGACATAATTGAAGCTATTCAAGAACACGTTGCAGACGGTGAGCCATGGGGACGAGTCTTAGGGAATACCAGATAGGATTGTCACCGTTATTTCAATTCTGTACTTAAGGATGTTTAAGATTAAGGAATTGTATTCCAGGTGAAGGTCGCTGGGGGTCGTTAGATGCGAGCGGCATTTGACCGGTCGCTGCGGAAACCTAAGGGGGAGGCCTTTGTTCAGCAGAGGACGTCCTGTGGCTGATATGATGATGGTGATGAACCAGAAGGAACTTAGAACTAACACTGTAGAATCTATACTCAGTGTAATGCACCTAATAAATCCGCCGATAATAGTAATATGTACTGAAAACGTAACTTGAGCTTATCAGACTCGCGTGTTATTTTCTCGCTCATTCCACAATGTAAATACAATGATCGAATTACATTGAAACTAAACATTGTAGGTTAAAATAAAAGCAATGTTGTTAGTTCGGGCAGATGCGACAGAGGCGCGGCGCGGGGTCGGCGACCGAGCGTTGCAGACGGACGACTGCACGCGATCATGCGGCACAATACCGTACACCTAGCATTTATACCACACTCAATATCATCATCTTTATTGAGACTAAACGCCGACGGAAATCAGCGATACCTCAACTGTGTTAAGAGACAAACTCATGGGAATTAAGAGCGCGCGTTCATGTCGGCTCGGTGAAACGCGACCGTTAATTATAGGTGTTAAGAGTGGCAGATGATCTGTAATGATCAGCGCCGGACGATTGTAATGGATGATCTCGCAGCTTTCTGTAATTAGATATCGCATGTAGCGCATGGACCGGTCCGAATTAACGGCTCGCCTATTAGAACACAGAATACAGGAGAAACTTGAATCAACTCTGTGCAAATATAACTATTTCTGTACCGTGTGGCTCCCAGAAAAGTATGGACCTCCCCTCTCCACCCATGGGTGTCGTAAAAGGGGACTGAGGGTTGATATAGAGTGGGATGGGTCTGGGCAGCCCGTGTGCTCATAACAACATACTGCTATCACCAATTTGTTTGCAAATCGTGGTGATTATGACAATACCCCCTATGACCGCTTATTGTAGTGATCATTGGGAGGCCCACGTTCAGCAGTGGACGTTTACGACGTGGTGAGTACTGGCAAATTCCCCCGAAACGATGACACAATTGTGGAAAGCTATGGGAGGCCTTTGTTCTACAGTGGACGTATTTTCGCTTACATGATGAAAAACAAAAAAGATGTCTATTTGATTCCCATCAATATTTTTATCTTATTGCCAGGAACGCTTGCAACCGTAGCGAAAGACGGTTTTTTATCATCCTTTGAGCATCAACACGCATTATTTGTAGTAAATCCTCTTGGGTTACTGTGGACTTCAATTTAATGCGTGCCTATTTTATTTATCTTGGCGTGGGGTAGTCCTCGTAGACTGCCTGCGCCTCAAGGTGGGCGGAGGGCCATGCCGGACTCTTACCGACTGAACCACACGGTGTGCTTTAGACATAGATACCGCTGGAGTGTGGGATTCGCTGGTGCATTCAAGGTCGGCCCGCCACTTAGGCTGACGGGCGTCGTTCTTATATACTCGTATACCCCAGGTCTACGATGGAACTTCACAGGCTCCCTCACAGATTCTAGGTACAGACATAAGTACTCCATTCCTATGATGAGTGTAGCTACTTCATTGTCGAAGTGTGAAGCCGGTTGTTGCACCGCGGTGTGCGGATGTGTACGAAGTGCGTTTCCGCGCTGCAATGCGTCTGAATTATTAATACAGCTGCCGCGAGCGCCCGCGCCGCTTCCTCGTGTTACAATACACGCGTCTATATTCACGAATTTATTATTATACTGTATTATGCCATATAAATGGCCTCAATATTGGCCAGACTATAACATAAATTTGGATTGTGACCGCAGAAATAGGTGAAACTCTCACCTCCTACCATATTTGAACTATGAACTCAATACTAGACATTGCGAGCACACACACGGCATCAGCCGGTGAGCGGGGCTGGGATCTATAACGATACGAAGCAAGTAAATATCGGTATCCGGGACACGTACAATATATGTGTATGTACAATAACGACTTCGGGTTATGGTCGTAGAAATGAGTAAAGGACGGTCGGTAGTAAAGCTTAGGATTTGGCTCGAATTTATGTTGCTTTCCTATCATTGGACACGAAGTTAAATTGAATTACGAACAGTTCGTAGCTGTAACTTGAGTGATCGGAATTATGTTTTATGGTTTAACGCAATTTAATTATGAAATAGACTTCTGGAGAGAGCTGTGCCGAGGTATTTGTATTTATCTACGACATCGAATCAGAAACGAGAAGGTCGGTAGAAGAACTAAAAATGCCGACATAGCTGAGAGAATTTGTAAGTTGACGTGGCAATGGGCGGGACACATTGCTCGTAGAACTGATGACCGTTGGGGCAAAAAGGTCTTCGCAAAAAGCAACGTGGGACGACGACAACAAGATGGACAGACGACTTTGCGAAGGTCGCTGGGAGCCGTCGGATGCGGAAGGCATGTGATCGCTCGTTGTGGAAATCTAAGGGGGAGGTCTCTGTTCGGCAGTGGACGTCCATCGGCTGATATGATGATGACGAATAGACTTCTCACTTTGTTAGTAAGGGTTGGGTTTTTATTTTATATTGGCAACTCTGTGTGCCACACTCTCCTGTCCTGTCCACTACAATACAGCTGCGTGTATCCCTTTGTGAATATCGTTAATGGACAACAGGCGTGACCGACACAAAGAGTCGCTCAATGTACACAACATGCTCCACGTGATATCTGAACACGTGCAAGCAATTAATGGCACGCACGGCACGGTCGACCCAGTGGCTAAAGCATTTGGCTTTATGGTCTACTAGTCATGAGTTCGATCCCCGCACGGGACAAATATTTGTATGATCTACAGACAGTTGTTTCGGGTCTGGGAGTTTGTGCGTGTGAGAGTTATGTCTGTATGAATGATACAATGTGCAACAAAAATATGAAAAATTGAAAATAAATTTTGATAAATCGTCAATAATGAGTGTGTCAAAGCCAAAATTTACACATTTTATTAAAACAGCGAGTTTATTGTTTTATCAAGATGTTGTCTGCAGTGAAAGTGCGCATTCATGGGGTGCAAGATGATAACTGGGTATAAAGGACAAAATCAACCAGTATCGGGACCTGATAAAGTTATAGCAACGTATTGGAAGGTATTCATCAAGAGAACCCTAACAAGAGAAAAAAACTTGATAGAATTAGATACACGAAGAAGAAGAAAATGGAAAATTTTCGCTTGGCACAGTTTATGAAAGGACTATGAAATTGGACTTCTGGCGTGGAAGTCCTGGTGACCTGAATTACAGGCTTCAACCTAGTTTCGGCACCAGTCTCCCACGGTAAATTTGTATAATACTGTAACTTTTATCGTTATTATAGTGAGAAATAAAAAAAAAATACAAGAGAAAACCGAGAGTGAGGCGCGGATTAAAATAAAAATATACAATGAGCGACAAGTGGTGTGACCTTGGTAAAAGGTCAAGGTTCAATACCGCCAATACACAGGCGTGACTGACCCTGCCTTTCCGAGATGTAGCCATTCAGATGACTGACCGTGCCGTGTGGTGCCGGCTCAGAATACCACCACCCCATCTCCTCCCGTGGTTGCCGTAAAAGTCGACTAAGGGATTAGCCGGAGGATGGGCAGCAGCGTCCTTCGAGTACATTAACAGCTCAACTGCGATCGCCAACCCGTCTGCCAAGCGTGGCGATTATGGCAAAACCCCCCAATGAGCCCACAACACGTCCATATCGGTCGTTGTGGTGATCTTTGGGGAGGCCTGTGTCCAGCAGTGGATTTCATTCGGCCGAAAAGATGAATGAGCGACAATTCTCTAATAAAATCCTACCAACGGCACGGTCGCGCGTCGCACTGGAGTCCACGACACAGTGCGGTATAGACACGATGTCGTCTGGCTGGTGTGCGTGCAGGGCTGGCATACGAAGCGGTCACAACACGCGGTGACTCACAGCCGCACCAGTGCCCCATATTATCACGCGCTGCCACTCATCTCTCAGTGCGTCAACAATCCCTGTTGGTATACGCTTTCCCTCATTTCATTTTCCAAGAATGTAAACAAATGTCAAATCAAAGGTTCAATTACTAGGTCTAAAGTCGTACAGTACTGTACCGGCTGTTGTTGTCTTTTGAAGTATTGTGAAGATCGTTGAATCATTATATATTTATTTCTGTTTACCGCAGAGCTCCATTAGCTGCGGCACTATTATTTTGTTGTTTGTTTCGTTACGCAAGCTGGCGGTGTCGGCAACTTGTGCGGTTTATAAGGAAAGCGAATTGATACGAGCACTTAGGTCACACATTTCCAGTAAACACACAGTCATCCGCCGTAACGTCCACTGCTGCTGCGTACAAGGAGCGGTCACAGGGGATATTTTGGTTCAGACAATTAGCGCCAGTACTTATTACCTTTTTCTTAACTATCTGTATATAATGGAGATTTCAACACACACATACTCGATTACAGTATTCGTTATCGATATCTTTCCTAATTAGTTCCGTGTAATCATTATTCAATATAACAACTGGCGGCGCGACGCGCTCATAGCCGGTTGCACTCACTGATCGGTAAACGATCGGCGAGGTTAAGCAACGCCCGGCGCGGTCAGTCTTTGGATGGGTGACCGCATAGCGGTATTAGAACTGTCCCGGTGTTGTCATTAGACGGCAGTCGTAAAGCCAAGTTTGAGACCTTTGGGCGGCTTGAATAACTGACACAAGGTTGGCCGCGAACCACACGAAAACAAAGAATGAATGTAACAAATACCGACTACTGATCACATTGATGGTAATACTACTAGTGTTATCTTCAACATTATAATCCACAAATTTACAAAAAATGTCTCATTGCGTTGCTGACACCACACCGTGCAATGTCCGGATGGATCGATTCTTCAATGTTTTGTAAAAACTTGTCGGTACGAACGCCGGCGACAGATAAAACCTCGAAGATGTTTGGAACTCGTTCGAACATCGAACTCGTACTAAGGGTACTGGTTCTGCGGCATACGTATATAATATGTAGGTATTCGTTTAAATCAAACAGCTCTATGAAGCGTGGTGCGACTGTAGGTACCTACTAAGTGCGGGCGCGCAGATACCCGTCATGACTCCCGTCAGCGTGCTCACACCGTACGACCCCCGGAAAGAAAGCGGCGCACACGTGGTCACGAGCCGCCGTGTGCGCAGCACAACGCACAGCGAGGGTGGGGGGACTTTTAAAATCCTCCCCGAGAGGTGCCTTGGGGGGAGGGCTCTTTAAAGTCGCCTTTCGTCCGCTAGAGAGGGTGACCGCTTTGCAGTCATCCCCTCCGAGATGTCGAGTTTAGGTGTAGATTATTCAAGTTTCTAGATGAAGCCTCCCTTTGGTGCCGAAGATGACCACTCTGGAGGCTTTAGCCGGTAGAAGTCCGGCCCTTCGCATTTACCCCGGGCGAAGGAAGTACATGATGTATCTCCATGGGATCAATAAAAAAGGTACCCACTAAGTGAACGTCCAACATTAGTATTGAATACGTTGCAAACAGTTAAATCTCGCCGACGTTATCGGCTCATCAGAAAACGAGTGTGATGTAGATAACGCGACACGCCGGAACCACAACACACATACGAACAGAGGGACCACAACACACAGTGACTCATACCGCGCTCGTGAACACACAAGACACACACACAGCAGTCGCTGAGCGCCACGGCACACACAATATTTTTAGCAGCTGCATCGCGTTTTAGCAAGTTGCTGCGTTCGATCGCGGTATAGAAATCGCGTGTTCCGCAGCTGCCAAAGCCCCGCTACTCGCCGTGTGGTGCCGGCTTAGAATACCACCACCCCATCTCCTCTCGTGGGTGTCGGTAAAAGTCGACTAGACTAAGGGATTAGCCGGAGGATGGGCAGCAGCGTCCTTCGAGTACATTAACAACTCAACTGCGATCGCCAACCCGTTGACCAAGCGTGGCGATTATGG